>VDFB02224008.1:0-24370 GCA_007258455.2 Sequoia sempervirens
TGAAAGTGGGGTTTTTAGGCAATCCAACTTAACCCATGTTTCGTCCATCCTAATAGGTTTACAAGCACATAGTAGACAATCTTTAAACAATCAGATATATTTGCATTCATCCAAAATTTATTTCATGCCTATAATCAAATATATTTTCATTTACCAATGCTTCTTTAAGTTCATCATTTCCTATGATAATTCTCATTATGATAAGATTAAAGGATGTCATTATATCAATAATCAAATTAACAATATCTAATTCTTATATTCAAAATATGCCAAATATTATTGCTAAGTGAATACATCACCTGAACTGTTGTGTCTTCCCATGATTCTTAATTCCTTAGTCGCCTTCCTTCAATCTTACATTTGATTGGTCATATATATTAATCTATCCAGTTTTATATTATGATCGTAATTACTTATAAGGCTCAATAATTGCTGCCAGCATCATTATTACAATGATCGTGTATAAATATATAATTATTTCTAATTAATTTTAATCTTCTAATAATCACTTACTCTATATATATATATCACTTACTATATATATATATATATATAAAACTTACTTCCCCAAATATATTCTTGACAATATCACTTAATCAAATAAATCTCCCATAGTTTATTTCATTTCCAATCTGCTGCTTTATGCAGATTCCTAATTGATTCCTTTTTTTTATTTCTGATTCTTACATTCAATGTCTTTTTATATCTATGTTAAAGGATACATCTTTTCAAGAGTGATGTCCTTATGAAAAGACACAAACATTTATTTAAACCTTCATTATTATTTTTTAAACCACTTTTATTTAGTTATTTATTTATTTTTTCAAACTGCTGTTTTTATAATTAATCCTTCTTCTTTTTTTCACTAATAATCGCTGCATTACATTTTCAATATATAAATATTATTTCTTAATATATATTCTTAAACTAGTGGTTTTATATGTATTATAATATTTATGACTATAATAATAATATTTTATTAATATTATTTTGTAATATTTTCTCTTGTGAAATCTCTATTATTATGATATTTATAATGTACTAATATTAATTGTCTCGTTTATTATAATAAATGTATTATAATTATAATATTCTTGATAATAATATTTAGATTGCCATTACATTTTTGATATTTATTTATCTAGTTATTTATATTTCACACTAAAATGTGTTTTGTGATTATGATTTATTTATTGATTTGCATTTTCATGTGTTACAATTTTGGGACATGACATAATGATCGTAGGAAATCTAGATAATGTTGTAAGAGTTTAAATACATGTTCCTTGCTCTCCTTCCAAAAAAATCCTGCCCAACCTCTTTTACAAACTTCAAGCATAGCCCTATGCAATGTCGTTCAAAAAAATATTTTTCAAATGAATGTTGAACACCTAAAATCATTCCTTGCTAGTCTGATTTCTTCGGAGCAAAGTGGGTTCATATATGGTCTTCAAATTCTCAATGGCATGGTGCTTGCTCATGAAACTTTTTACTCTCTCAGATTGCAAAATTGAAGCAACATTGCAATCAAACTTCATATAGCAAAAGCTTATGATAGGATGAACTAGACCTTTTCTCAAAGAGGCTTTAGCCTTTGGTTTTTGTTCTTTGTGGATTGAGTGGATTATGGAAGTGGTTACTCTGGTCAAAAATTGCATACCCTACAATTTTGACATTACAAATTGACCTCATTTTTGTGTCCACTTCCTGTAACATGTTTTTAGGATTTATTGGTATCCAAATTTGCTTCCCCTACAAAACTTTGCGTTTAATCATATTTGTAGCCAAATGTCAGGTTATTCTTATCACATCAATGTCAACTATGTTATATTTCCTATCCAAGTGGTTAAGTCCTTAGGTGTTGTTCTATCTTGGTCTAGTAATGGTGTAGGCAAACTACTCATCATGAAAATTGTCAATCTATAAATCCTAAAAGAAGCTTCAACTCCAACACTTGCAACAAAAAGAAAGGGTGAAGTTCAAAGAAAGACTATGATAGCAGATGCCAAGCACAAGAAGGAAGGATTGAGGCTAAGACAAATCTTTCCCGACACATTGAGCCAAAATCATGTATAAGTTGTCACTTCAGAAGGTCCAAAATTAAGCCCAAAGATCAAACTTTCTATTTTTTTTTAAATTGCATTTTGCATTTTGCTTTTTTGCTATGTCATGAATAGAGGAGAAAAGCATGAAAATCCCAACTTCTTATTTTTATGAAGTTTTTTTTCTTGGCTTTCCTAGCAAAAGGTGGTGGATGGCAAAGGTAGAAATTTACCAAAGCAATTTCTAGCTTTGTCATGTGAAAATGAAATCCAGAAAGATAATAGGCAATGAGAGAGAATTTTATTATAGTCAATATTTAAATATGAAGAAATTGAATAAATTTAAAAGAAATTCAAAGTTGAGTCAATCATTTGAAAATTGGCATTAATGAACCAAAGCCTCTAGCAAAAGGAAAATGGGTACCTAAACTCAATTAAACACCAAAATAGCATGTTTTTCTTACCAAAACAAGCAAAAGCAATGCCCAAGTTAGTATATGGGCCCAAGTAAAAGATGGACATCAAATAAAGTGAAATAAAGGACAAAAAGCAATTAATCTGAGCCCTCCATTCAAAGTGTCACCCAAGCCAAGATTGAAGATCAATGAAAGTAATAAAAAACAAAATAAAATGATCAGAGCCTTTGATTCAAATGGACACAAAAGATGAGAAGCAAAAATGGGAAAAAGTAATATTTTATATTATTCTCAGAAAATGAAAATAGAATTTGCTTTCAAAGCAATTATTTTTATTATTTTTGAAGCTTCAAGAAGCTATAACTGAAAGGTTATAAATATGTGTCATTTACACATACAGTGCAATGGGAGTTATACCAAACTTATGCTGCAAAAATTGTCATTCAAGTTCAAAGTTAGATTACATTCTTTAAGTCTTTGTATAAAAAATGCAAAATTGATGCTTGCTTATGTTGCCATGATTTCCATTCAAGTTCAATCCCAAGTGCTGTAATCATTTAAAGAAGAATGTAGTTAATAAGATGTGCTAACTTTGTGTGTGAAGCAGATTTGAATGTTTTGTGATAATTAATTGTCTTCATCCATTCTTCTCCTAGTTGTAATTTTCATGTATTATATTTTTTTTTAAATCAAATTAATCATTGAAACAACTCCAAGGATCTTCGTTTAAATCCTCAGATACTATTCTTGTTTACGTTTTAGCTATTATAAACTGAAAAATTCATTCATTAGAAAAATGTTCTTCAAAAAGTCTCGTGCTCTAACCTCTGAGACCAAAAAAAAGATAGGTCAAGTTTATTTATTTAGTTTATCCTTATGCAAAACTCCAAAGAATAGAATGTGCAGTGCTCATATTAGTAGGCTTACTTTTGTTTTGGATTTTAGAGTTAGATTAAATCAAAGAGCTTCCCCTACGAATTTGAAGACAGAATTTTCTCATCCACTATTTTGTTTTGTGTTGTCACAAAAGTGAAATTAAAACACCAATAGGATTTACCCAGCCCAATTTGGCCCCCACTCCACTCCTAGTGCCAACTTGTTTGTGTGAAATTACGAGTCGAAGATTTTTCTATATGTTTGTATATATTCTTTGTGTCCATGAGGTGTCATATTTCATTTTGTGAAGTGTTTTACCACGTCATACTTGGACATTAGCATGGTTGTGTTGTCATCCTACAACAGTACAGTTGTACAACATCCATTTCATGTCCAAACATTGATTATTCAACTTCCAAATTATCTTCTATAACCGTCACACAACCCATTGGAAAGCATCCCAACAGTCACCTAGGACTTTTTTTTAGCAATGTTCCACAAGGACACATCCCCCCTCAACAAAAAAAACCCCCCGTCTCGGAGACTTGGGGACTTCGGGGGGGCATCCCCCCACCAACCCACCACCAACGCCACCATCCCACCACTCTCCAAGACCCCGCTAGGACTTTGAGGACGTTGGGGTGTCCTCAAGACGTCGAGGAGACTCCTAGTTGTCTCTAGATTGTCTCAAAGACACCCAAGCATCTCCTATGACCAGATGACCAAAAAACAAATCTTTTTAAAAAAATCATTTTTTTTTTTGTGCCCAAGGACAAACACTAATGGCCTATGGGCCCCACCCAAACCCCACAAACTCTATAAAACTGCCTCCTATCCTCATTTCAATTCACAAAAAACATATCAACAAGAAGCTAATAGTGTGAGTGCGAGAGTGAAAGTTGCAAGTGTAAGGTGAAAGAGTGAGAATGAAGAGCAAGTGGGTTGAGGAGGAGAAAGATGAAGAGCAAGAAGAGGAGTGATGTCAAGTTAAGGTTCACTTCAAATTTCAAATGCTTAAAACTATTTTTCCAAAGTTTCATTTGTAATTCTTAAACTTATACATCTTTTTATAACTGTACTTTCAGGTACTATATGTATTATAGTGTTGCTGCCCTACTGCCACCCTGCCATCGTCCCCAAACTTAGGCCCTTGGTCCCCCAATCCCCGAAACCCGTCCCCACGTCCTGGCATCCCCCCATCAAGAAACTCCGTGGAACTATGACTCTTAGTGACTCTTGAGCTTCCCTCCTACACACGAAATATTCCTCTCTATCACACAAATCTAAATTCCTAGGTGATCTACAACATTCTCTTGGCTTCTTGAGCAAAAACTCTATGAATAGCATTTCATAATCTTGGTAATGGTATTCTATAGCATTTTTTTGAGTTGTTACTAGTTCTTGGAGTTATTGGCATGAGGAGTTGAGCATTCCTTTGCTACATTTTCATGATAAAAGACTTCCTTGTTTATTTCTGGAGCTTTTACATTTGAGGACAGAATACACTTTGCAAATACAGCTTCTTTACTAGCAAGGCACTCATCTTCACAGCCTTCTCAGGTGAGGTACTTTTTGTCTTTCTTATTATTTTAAAAATCCTCTCATGGCTTCCAACCCTGCAACCTCACTCTAAAAATGTTTTGATATTTCGTAGCTTCTCTAAATTTCTTAATAGCATTCTCATTTTCTCTTGTTCTCACTCTCTCCCTCTTCTTCAATGTGATTTGTAAGCATCCATTTGGCTGATAGTCTTAATAAAGTTTCTTTTTAGCACCTTGGGACTCCGGCTCCCCCATTACCTTCCATACACACACTAGGCTGTTAGGATCTCTATATATCTGAGATGATAACATTTTTAGACATTTACATTTGTTGTTCTTTATATTCTAGACGTACTTAAGATTAAGAGCACACACGTTCTGTTTCCCCGTTCCATTTGACTACCTGTAGAGATCGAAAGACCAAACTAAGGGCTTGACCATTTGGCAAGCTCCAAAACAATCACCAAATTTATCTGTGTCCCAAATACAAATATTCTTAAATTTACATCCGCACAGAGGTTTGCATTCCCATATTCATTCTTGTCATTCGTCATTTTATTTAATTTGAAGTACATTAGATTATATCACTGTCATTTTGTGCTGTTCTGTGTATTCCCAGTATTCTACTTTTGTGTTTACAATTTCTCTGTGTGTAGATATTACAAGTCCCATACAGACTTTTATTTTCTGTCACTCTTGGACAACAATTCAGGCATGCTCTCATCTGTACTAACCATCTTCTAGATTCATTGTCCAAGTTTGCTGCAACTCCACATTTACTGTTTCTATAGTTTGTTTTCGTTGTCTGCTTGTCTGTTTCCAGTTTTTCGTGATTTCCATTTCCCATCTCAGTACTATTGCCTAAAGAATAAATGCAGTTTAATCAGGCAGAAATATATTTAGATAGGACTAAACCTATCAATGATTACTTTGTTATAAACAATAGTACATTCTCAATTTTAGACTTATCTAGTGTAGGGATTAGTTGAAACCTTAAGCTAACTAGGAATCAACTTTTTCTACGTTTTATCATTACTAAATCTCGGTTCATAGTTTTCATTAATGACTCCCTGGCTGGTTTCTTCCCTAATTCGAGAGGGTATTAGAAAAGGGGACCTTCTTTCCCCTTATCTCTTTATTTTGATGGCAAAGACCCTTGGCAAGAATATTAGCAGTCTTAAAAAATGCAAGTTTACTAAAAGGCATAAAATATGCAATTGATGTTGATTATGTTGCCCATTTGCAGTTTGTCAATGATACTCTTCTCTTTGGGGCAGCTGATGTAGAGAAGATCAATCCTTTCAGGAAAGTTCTAGATGATTACAAGAAATTTTGCTATTGAGCCATGGTCTATTGATTGCCCATGTGTAAATAAGTGATGTTTGCAGGGAAAATATCCTCCCAAAGGTTCAAGATGCTTTTGGTAGTAAAAAGGAGATTGATTTGGCATTCTTGCATAATATTTAATGTCCATGTAATTATGTTGTACCCAAACCAAATTTTTTGCTTCATCAAGGCATTTTGCATAAAAAGTCTAAATTTTGCTAAAATGATGTAAAACGCAGTTTTGGGCAATATCAAGCATGGAGTTTTTGTCAATAGTTTGTCAGTCAAAGTCAGTTATATTGATCAAACCCTGAAGCAGAGACTCAGAATGGAGTTTTTCATGATGGAGGAACATCTCACGACGACATTTCAAGTTGCACACGATCATTTCAGTGATCGAGACGGAGTTTTCAGTAATTAATATATGAAGATTTCTCAGGAAAAAGCATAAAAGCGCAACTATAGAACAGGGGCGCCCAACTTTTGAAGGTTAAGATCTTGTTGAAAGTGTTCAAGCATCCAGTCAATCTCTTCAGAATTGGTCTGGCTATCCGATAAGCTATCCAGCGAAGCTTTCCGAGACCTGCAACTCCGGCAAACAGCAACAGAAGTTGAAATCCCCAAAGTTCCAGATATGAGAATTTTGTCTTTTTCAGGCAAAAGCGCACCTCTAGCCTGAGGGCGCCCATCTTAAAGAGGGGGTAAATCTTGGTATTTCTGATGGCTCATGCAGTCAATCTGTTAACGACTAGTCTGCTTATCCAGCGAGATATCAAACGCAGTCATCCAAGTTTCAGAACTTCGGCAGCAATCGTCTAAAGATCAGTTTATAATGGAGTTTTCACGTTTCTGAGCTTCTCCGTTGATTCCCAGTGCAAGTACAGCCCAGGGGCGCTGATTTAAAGGACCCTTCAGATGCCAAAATTTGCAGACGAAGTCTTCCTGACATTAGTACTACTCTAGCCTAGCTCCGCAATGCATCATCTTGCTTGTCGATTTGACGTTTCAGGTGATCGTGGCGGAAGTTCTACCAAGCACGTAATTTCACGGGCGGACCAACAACCAATTTGCAGTGTATTTCTACAGTCTAGAGGCGCCTAGCCTTTAGGCCTATCAAATGAGTTCGTTCGCGTTCGAAGTCTTCACGGCTTTTGAGCGTAATCATTTTATCTATCCAACAAGCCTAGCCGTCAGCCTT
This sequence comes from Sequoia sempervirens, assembly GCA_007258455.2. Classification (NCBI taxonomy): domain Eukaryota; kingdom Viridiplantae; phylum Streptophyta; class Pinopsida; order Cupressales; family Cupressaceae; genus Sequoia; species Sequoia sempervirens. The sequence goes on from VDFB02224008.1 coordinate 7,400, forward strand.
CGGGATTTGGCAGTCGCTCGTACGTGCGAGGTCTTTGGCGAGATGCTGAAAAGTGAGGATATCCGGAAAATGGTTAAATCTGGAGCGGTAATTTTAAATAAAATACGCACTGGAGTTTTTGAGGTCTTAGAAGCAGTTTTCTTGTTTCGTCACCTCCAGAGACTTCTCTTGTGGGCCCTTCTGGCTGTCCGTTAAAACAGATAGTGCCTGAATCGGGTCATCCCAGCTCCAGATATCAGAGATCAAAGTAGGGTACTTGGGTGAAAGTTCAATTTTCGTCGAAATGACCTCGATTACAGCTACAAGAGCCGGTGACTTTTACTTTTGGACTATAATGAACTTTTCAGAGGTCATGTGTACAGTCGTTGGATGCAGAATGTCTCCAGGCATGCAGTGAGCTTCGTTTTTTGTCAGCAGGGTTCACCATTCGTCGTCAGCAGCCGTTTGAAGTGTCAGATGGCAGTTTAGGAAAATGGCCAAGTCTGGAGCCCGTAAATGAATTTAATCAGAGGCGCCTAATTTTTCAAGGTGTTAAACAATGGATTTTGCAGTTGTGTCTCCCAGCAGACATTTCTTCCTTGTTCAGTAGGCTTTCCAATGAATTTTCCAGATCAGTCTCAGCATCTCTCAGTCATTCAGAAATCAGTGTCGAAGATGGCCAGTCGTTATTATGCAGTTAGCTATAAAATAGGGAGTTAATAAAAAGTGAAGTATCTTGAGCAAATGGACGCCTATGAGCTCAAGAGATGACTTTTCGGAATCGGTGAAGCCCGACGATGAATCCTAAGACTTCAACAAAATTGTCAACTGAAGTTCAGAATATTTGCAATTTTAGCATAAGATGGCGATTTTCTATTTTTGGCGCCTTTTGCTATTTGCATGATAATAAATATTTTATTATATTTATTCAAATTCGAACTTCCAGTCAGTGGCAGTAGAACTAAAATGGACCAATCAGAGATCTTCTATTTTTGTCAGGGTTTTCAATTCTTGCAGTTACCAATTGGTGCGAATTTCTTCTTATTTAAAGTATGGCGCCATCATTTATTATTCACAGAGCTTTCAAAAGAAATTCGTATTTCTCAAGAGAAATTCAATCTTAAGAGGAATTCGTATTTTTCAAAGTTAATTTATATTCTTCAAAGGGAAATCGAATTTTATTAAGTTTCAAAGGCGTTTTCCTTAAGAAATTCGCAATCCTTCAATATTCAAAGGCGGATTTCATATCAAAAGGGCGAATTCTCAAAACTCATAGGAATTCGTATTTTCTCAAGGCAAAGGCAAATTCGTGGTTTTCTTCACAAAGGCGCAAAATTCAAAGGAAATTCGTGGTTTTATCAATTTTCAAAGGCGCAACTACAATATCAATTCGCAATCCTTCAGAGGTCAAAGGCGGATTCTCAAATTTCATTGCAATTTGTATTTTCTTCAAAAGGAAATTTAAATTTCTTCAGAGTAAAGGCGCAAATTTCAAGAGGATAAATTCGTGGTTTTCAAATAAAGGCGAATTCTTCCAGTTCAAAGGCGAATTTCACATCAATTTCCAGAGGCGATTTTACCTAACATATCTTTTTGGAGGATCAAAGTTCACAATTGTCAGTAATCTAAAGAAATCTTGGGCGAGTTTCACAGAAAAAGAGCATCATAAAAACGTCTTTTTCATCCTTCAATCTCAGATTTCTCAAAATCGATTAATGCGAGGGTTCTGAAATTGGCCCGAATTCCTGATTCGATATCACGGATCATTCTCATATAATTTCCTCGAGTTAAATTTGTCGCGTTTGATTTTTCCACAATTTTTAACTTTAGAGCGTTAGTTCTTGAGTTACTAATTTTCTCAAGTGAAGTCTTTGTGAATCAAATTAGAAGTTACTTAAATCGGCGTTAAGGTTGTCTTAGAATCCTTTTACGGACAAAGCCATATCTCGGATTTTTAAGCTGAAAATAATTCTTGAGCTATTTTAACTCGCCGGGCTATTTTAGCTTCAATCTTAATGGGAATATAGTCAGTTCACAGTCGAGCTTGACTAATTTTGAGAATCTGCAGTTCACTGAAGCTCGAATCTGGGACCAAAAGTACCGTCCTTACTCACGCCTTGGTGTTCTCGAGGTTGGATTTGAGACAAACCTTCACAAAAGTATTGCAGGCGGTCTAGATCAGTCAAGATCGAAGTTCAATCGGTGAATATTGAGCAATACGGTTTTGCAGAATTAAACTTCCATACCTATCTCCGTTCCACATTGAATTATTGATGGCTTGCATTAAGCATTACAATTCTACTACTAAGTAAAGATAGTGTGATTAACGGACAAGTCATTTCTGATCTCAAATACCCCCAGACATGAAGGATTTTTGGCATTCCTCAACACCCGAGAGCGACCCTAGTTGTTTCTATATGGAGGCGGTGTCGCATGACATTTGATCGCGATGTGGACAAATGTCAGGAAAGATGGCAGAAAGATGGTTAAAACAAGCAAAGAACAGATTGCCAAACAATGTGGGTCGTGGTGAATACAAGGATGAGTACGCGATTCTAATCACACTCCTGAATCGTGTCTCAGGTCAAGCACATGCGAATGTTTTCCAACCTTGGATGTATTACATTATTGGTCGCATCATTTCTGGGAAGGAGCATTATGACTAGGCATCCTTCATCAGCGATATTCTCCACAGGTAAATCACCGGTTTCATGGTTGCTCATGAGTTTCATATGTGTTCATATCTCGTGTACTTGATCGCTTATCAGGGTCAGTTCCGAGGGCTAAACACAGTGGACATTCTCAGTGTTCAGAAAGTCTATCAGTATTATGATCAGCTTGAGTTCACCAGAGCTGAACGTCATTTCAAGCGTGTTCACGAGGCTTTTTTGACCTATACAGTGAGGAATTTGGACCGGGAGTTGCACGTTCGTATCTCGGCAGTTGCTAGGGCAGCGATGGATGGATGGGCAGATTGGTTTATTCAGTTCCCAACATACACCTACATCCGAGGTATGCGGCTTTACGGAAATCGACTATGCTTCCCGTTATCGCCGGATAAGACAATCTTTGAGGAGTTCTAAAAGATAGGATGCATGATGTTCGCCGTCTTCTACGCCATGAACGCAGACCATCTCAACTTTCCTTTTCAGTTTGGAATGTATTGGTGCAAATTGACGAATTGATAGTAAATTGGGACAGAGCAGAAATATCATCTTAAGTATCTTGTTGAAACCGTGCCTATGATCTTCGGTCATTGCTCTGATAAGCCTTCTTTGGAGGCACTATCACGAACCTTCTATGGAGGATTAAGGCAAATTGCCTTGGATGACTTGAGTTATGACATGGTCTGACGCTTTTCTCTCTCCGCGATTTACGACGTTTTCTTGTGGGAAGATGTGGGAGGTTTATCGAATAATGAGGAGAAGTTCTTCCTCGGTTTTTCAAGAAGCGGGTTGATACACAACCGTTGCGGTCGATTAGATGCACGCCAAAGGAATGCATAGCGGTCAAGAGGTCAAGTAGGTTATCGAGCGGTATACTTTACCTCGTGACAGAAAGATTAAGGAGGTAAAGTGTTCCAGGCGAGGCCGCCCGGTGAAGTGGTGAATCCTTACAGCTACCTTCCTCGTCAAAACCTAAACAAAAGAAAAGGAGTAATCCTCCTAAGAAAGGTCAAGCGCCAAACAATTCAAAGGGCAAGGCGCTTGCCACTGTTACACACACGGAGCCTGACAGACACCCGGTCACAGAATCAGTTCAAAGGTCAGTTCAGAGTCCGCCAGTGCCTGAGGTTCGGCCTCAAGTTCCTACATCAATTCCAGAGTCGTCACCAGTCCCAATTCACATTGAATTGGATTTAGACTCTCCACCTCGCAGTGGGTCTTCTACACACTCACTCTCATCAGTACCTCCTGTTGCTAGTACCGACCCTTCTAGTAGCATTAGCCGAGATCAATCTTGGATCGAAGCTCAGCTAGGAAGGAAGAGGAGGCAGCCATCCTATATTCTTAATCATTCTGATTTTGATGACATTTATCAGGATGTGCCGGACAAGAGAGTCAAGAACATGGTTCATGTAGAGAGAAACACTGATATGGAGATTGTCATTGAAACTACCGTACCTCCGCAGGGGAAGAACTTGGTGAGTTGGAATCTCCGATTTAGAGGTTATCCACAGTTAAACTGAGTGTTAACACCCACGTCGGACTCGAGTTGATCTCCTACAAGTTACTTCACCAGACGATTACCGGGGATAGAGATACTAAAAGGACGGAGGATAAGGCAGCCCTCAAGGCTGAAATGGAACAACCGTGATTATGTTCTAGCCTTGTACATAGACCAGATGCCATTAACACACTCCCGCCGATGCTTGAGCCTCCAGTAGAGCAAAGTCAACTCAATCATTTGGTTGCATATGGCAAGCGTTTGGATGAGTGGGAGGAGGAATTCGTTGCTAGAGGCCGTGCTATGCTTACAGAGTTATATCAGTTGCGGTACAATGCACGAGAGCTCCGTCTTCGTCTTCAGGATGAGGAACGAGATATGGCTATTAACAAACCCAGAGATGAGATTATGATTGCTCACCTGAGTGTGGCGTATGATACAGTCACAGATGCAAAGGACAGAGAAGCTATCTACCCTTGGAAGACACAATTGGTTTTCAGGGCAAAGATAGAAGACACTTTAGCATCAGAGTTGGCTGAGAGTAGAGAGCACGTCACTAGTACTCCGGTTTGTAGGGACTCTGTTATCTACGCTTGTATCAGATTGCTCAAGATGGGGTGGTACTATGTTGAGCTTACCGATGTTAGGTCGAGCTCGGGCACTCATTCGCCCACCATTTTGTTGGAAATTTGTTGGCTGTAAGATTTTCGACTACGGTCATATGACGTATTGATGGGAACTTAGCGGGAGTAGAAGTGAACTTGATCTCGAGGATCACTGACTAGTGATGAACAAACAATCTCGTTGAGAGTTGGTTGCTCGAGATCACCTGTGAAACCGGTTCCACCTCTCAAGATAGACATTACACACGAGTTGAACTTGGCATTACCCAACACCGAGATTCTTTCGATGGTAATAAATCACATGCATATATATTCGAGGGTACTTTACTTGGAGTTTCTTTTAGGGTTTTTCGTTAACTGATGGTAGTCTTCCGGTTAACTCGCTTTCAATAAGGACGTGCATGCTTGCACAATCGTCCATTTTTAGATTAGATGTTTCGGTTAACTATGGTAGTTTTCCAGTTAGCTGTATAGTTTACTTCATTAGGGTTTTGGCAGCCGAATCACATGCATTGCAAGGTATGGATGACTCAAGGTGATTTTGGAACCCCTACGCATGATATATATAAATAAGAGCTTTGCTGTTTGTAAATAACTTTTGCTTGAGAGAAATATATCTTTAGCCTACCTTGCCTCAATATTACTCTTTTGTTATTTGTTCATGTAATGTATATTACGGTGATTAAATTTGTTACAGCATGCCACACTAGGGTTTCAAGAGATTGTGGCCAGATTCTCCATAGTTTGATAAATCTAGAACTTTGAACATCTTTACCACCATTGAACAATTATTTATACCACATAGGGTTCTGAGATTGTGATGATAAAATCTGTTTTTGTGTATCTTTACATTTATGATCAATCCCCGTTATACCACATAGGGTTTCATTAGGTGATAAATGTTTGTGAATCTTTTATCTCATTTATAATCAAGGTTATACCACATAGGAACATTGAGATTGTGATGATAAATCTGTTACAATGAAGTCTTTACTATTTTTGATCAAGTGTTATGCCACATAGGGTTTCATGAATTGTCATGGTAAATTCTTAAATCTGTTTATTGCTAATAAACTTATTCGGGTTGGATAATGTCCGGCATCACCTTGCCTTCAAGTAGAGAATGCGATTAGTTTATGGTCGGATGAATCAAACCTTGCTCCAGTTTCCCTCATGCTTTCTGCCATTTTTCTGAGGAGTTAGATGAATTAAGTTTGGGTTAGCAGTTAGTGGATCACCAGGCCAGGAAAATACTCAGTACTGGCCAGTATAAGTTCTTTCAAGAAAGCTTTGTGCCTCTACAGCTGAAACAAAAAGACAGGACATAGTTTAGCTTATTTCCCTTTGCAAGTATTTTTGTCAAAGCACAACGAGGGAGCTTCCCCTCCTAATTTGAAGAGCACTCATTGCGTAGTGTACATAGGCTGTTCATAACAACTTTTACTCCAGAGGTGTTAGTTGTTACGCCAACAAATTAGAAGAGAGACATAGAGTAAAAGCAATTAATTATTTTATTGCAGATACATTCCTCAAGGATGGTGATGATGCACACAGTTGTAAGTCCCAAATCCCTAAAGCCAAATCCTCTCCTGAGTGCCAAGGCTGTCAAACTCAAGACAAAGACCTCAAACTCGTGATCAAGAAGGGCAATTTTGGACCATTTTGCTAAGGTGGGTAAGACCTTTAACTTCGATCTCAGCTAGACCCAAGGGGGCTTCCCTAGAGGTACAATGAATAGGATTAAACACACCTACAAATAGACAAATAGATAAACTATTGCAGTAGTACTTGGTGTATGCCTGACCCCAAAAGCTATCACTAAGCCAAGGATCAACCTAATGTTATAACTTCTTAGGTTGATAAGCACATCACTACATGACAACAAGATGTGGGTATTGTTGATGCGTGTTTTATGACTCACCAAGCACTTTAGAATAAAGAATCCAAAGACACTCTATCCTCTCTTGAAAAACTGACTAGTATGCTAAGATTGCCAAAATATCATACAGCAATTCCAATGTTTGATAAGTTGGGTGCGGATAGGCTTTGTGGAAGATATGATTTTGCTGATAATCACAAAAGGGATTTACTCTAGCAAGTTACTTAGAAAGCAATGACCTAGATGCAGTGATATATTTTTGGGTTTCTTGGATTTCGGATAAAAAATGAAAAAAGGAGTAAAGGTTGAGGAATCTTAAACTATTCCTATGAACTCAAGAGACAGTAAAGATTGAATGAAACCAAATAACAATACTTTGCTTCGCCACGAAATACGACAACTACACAAAGCAAGTGCAATCTTCCAGGAATTTGTGCTTAAAATTTTCTTACTCCAAACAACACCATCAATAGAACAATATCATTCGAAGTAATACAATGAAGCTTCCACACAAAAGGCTCAGTCTAACTTTACGTATTGAATAGAAAGCATCCATTCAAAGAAAGTATGAACCAAGTTTCACTTATCTTTATGATCAATCTATCATTCCATTAACATACATCTAAAATAAATCCTAACTTGAAACCATTCAATGAGGAAGAGAAATAAGTAACCATGCAACCATTTGACAATAAGAGAATTCAAAGCACCTCATGCATCATGAACTTTATTATCAACAATAGTCTTTGCAACAATTTCATAAAACTCTTTCTCTCTTATTATGCTATCTATCTCTTCTATCTCTATGTATCTATCTATCTGTATCTGTCTCTATCTATATGTCTATCTATATGAAATGAGAGAATGAGAGAGGGTTTATATAGAGTTGCCGGAATACAATGAACAGCCGAGATTAATTAGGAATCAACGGCAGAGATTAAAAATCAATAACCCTAATTAGGGTTTCCAAAGGCACAATCAGATAACAGGCAGTGAATTGGAGTGAAAAGCTATTCTCGAGGAGGTTCATCCTTATCCTCTTTGGTCGCAGTATACTGGATGAATTTAGAAACTATCGTGTCAACCTCCTCGATCGTGATAGGTGGCAGTGCATTGATCCTGAATTCCAGCAGATTGAGATCATCCGAGCATCCGGCAAAAGTGTCTTCCCATTCTGATTCCTGTTGCTGGAAATTGCGAAAGATGAACAAGAAGTCAGTCGCCTTAGTCAAATTTTGCTTGCAGACAGGTCCAGTGGTGAAGAAGATATCCTGAATTTTGCTCTTCAGGTTTTCAAACTACAGGTTGTTTGCTCGCACAGTGTCCTTTTCAAGTGCATCTGCAGCCACAGCTAGAATCTTCTCTCGAATTTCTTGTCTTCTCCTCAATTTGGATTGTATCTGCCTTAACCTTTTCTATGATTTCACTTCGTATGATCAATGTCATGTACCAACTGTCGAAATCATAAGCTGCCCCTAGTGCAATTACCTCTCCATTGACTAGCTCTTGCTTCGGCACTCCCTTAAGCACCTTGAGACACGGAAGGACTCTGTCTCGAACATCCTGGGCATTATCCCATGTTTCTGCCAGTGTTGCAATCCTCGAAAGTAAGGAAGAAGTTTGTCCATATGCCATTGACAATCTTTCTACAAATACGGCCACCTCTTGCCTGTTGCTACTTAGCCATTCTTTAGTTTCCTTAGCTATATTCTTCTCCTCTTCAACAATCTCCTGAGAAATATTCATCAACGGAGGAGCTATTGAAGTAGTTTGATCGAGAGGCTTAGTTAGGTGTTGAATATACTCCTTGAGTCTTTCAACCTCTCGTTTATACTGATTTTTCTTTATTGTTTCCTTCTCCATCCTAGCTTTGATAGTGGCAACAGAATTGTCCAACTCTTCCATCTCTTGTCCCTTAGTGGTAGGGCCTAAGTCGACAATGGTGATAGCATACTCCTGGGGAGTAATTTCTTCCCTCGGTTTGTCAACTGTCGGTACAGCAACTTGGACCGTACGATGCCCAGCTTCATCTCTCTAGTTTTGGCAGGCTTCTTTGCACTGACTGCTTCTAGTTTGGCTAGGAAATCGGTCATATCATCTTCTTCTTCTTGGACTTTTTCGGGTTCCTTTATCTTTAACCTATCTTTCAACCAATCAGGAATAGTTGGCTACACGATATCTTCTTCCTCCTGAACTTCCCGCACAGTCTGGATTTCTTGGATTCCTCTCAAGGCTAAAATCATCCCATCTTCAAACTCATTGTCCAGAATATCAACCTCATTGTCTGACTCCAAAATCTCGGTGTCTGTGGGTGATGGAGGCTCATCATCTTCAGACTGGATAGGGATAGGAGAGGGAATCTGTAGATCTCTAAGAGATTCATCAATGTCCAAGACTTCATTCACATTCGCAGAAATGGCAGAATGAAGAGGCTCCAATCTCTGCTGCTTCCTAGCAGGTCCCTCATTGGCAACTCCTTTTCCCTTCACTTCCTTCCTTTTCTTAGGTTTCGAGCTTTCAATTGGCTCATCTCCTTGGCTTGCTCCAACATTAGAAGAGTAAGATTCTGATTCGCCCATCAAAGTGTATGTCAAAGGCATTCCTCTTAGCCGCAGGTCTTTGATCTGTTGGTCTGCCCACCATTGTGAATATTTGGTGACAGGCCTCATAAAGGTATCCAAGTCAGCAATTTCAGGTTCTGACCAGCGCATGGGAGGAAGAGGTTGGTTTCCATCAAAACCTGGTTGTGTGAATTCTCCATCATCCTCCAGTTGGTCTAGCACACGAAAGAGTTTTGCTGTTCTAATCAAGCTGACAGGCAGTCTAGACCACAATCTTTTCCTGACATCAAATTCATCTGTGGCATTAGCCCAGTAATCTTCCAGGTCCACTTGGTGTTTATACTTCCTTCCGTTCACAATTTTGATATGATGGTGAGGATCGAAATTGGCTCGAAACCGGTATGATGTGAAAGGATACCACTGCATTTCTAGTCTGGCACCTTCAGCTGCCTGTGCGGACGAACAATACTCTTCCATGTTCCCGATAAAGAATGGGAATGTGACAGCTGCTTTCTGCTTGGGCCTTTGGATATTTTGGAAATCCTCCAATTGTCTAAGTACCTCCAATAGGATCATCCTGTGAGTGGGGTAGATAGGAAGTTTGTACGGATTGCCAGTGAACCCCTGGATTCGGATATAAGTAAATTTAGGAAACTGGATGTACCAGGATCCATATTTACTAATAAGACTTTTTGCCTCATGTGTTAGCCTCTGATGGGTCCCTCCTTGTAGCATTCTCGTGATGGTCATCAGAAATGAGTCATGTGCCCTTCTAAAATGAGATTTGGTAGACAGTTGCAGTTGGGGATAACATTCATATGCCTTGAGCTGATTTTCTCCATTTCCAACAACACCCTTGCATATCAATCCAGGATATTTATAAGCTCTGGCCAATAGGTAAACGATATAGGAACCCATATGAAATACCTTATCCCTTTCAAGGTTGATCAACTGTTCATGGATGTTATCACTGATCATTCTTGACCAGTCAAACATTCTGACTCCGAAGGTGATTTCCTCGATAAAGAAGTACATCCAAGATTCGAAAAAGGCACCTTGAGGATTGCCCATTATTCTGTTCAAGAGCAAAACAATGTTACTGTAGTCCTCCTTGAAGTCTGTTCTGCGCAGCCTCTTAGGCATTTTCTTGGTGGAAGCTCGTGGCTTTTCTAACCATGTTTTGTTGATATGGGTCGCACATTGGTCTGCTCGATTGTCAAAGATCCTTTTGGCTTCCCCTTTCGTCTTATATGAAGCTCGAACATGTTCAAGTATGCCAAATGCCTCCTGGATAGCTGGTGCTCCAAGGTGCGCCAAAATTCTCCCATCAGGAGCTACAATCTGTCTCTCCTGCGAATTGTAATGTCTCGCACATTCGACTGTCAAGTCGACACACTGGGTGGCTGGAGGAAATCCGGCAGCTTGAACAATTCCATTGCGCATCATCCTGCGGGCAATCGCCGTTGGCATAAGTCCATTTAATCCATACATCCTTCTCTTGAACTCTTCAAAGTCCACATGTCCAAGGTCCGTGTCTGCAATGTTTTTCCACTTGGAAGTGATCTTTGTTTCCCGTTGGGCTCCTTTGCTAGCGAATTTCATTGGTGCCTTCTTTGACGATCCTCCAGGATTGGTCATCAACCTGCGAGAGAGAATACAATAACATTAAATTATTTTCTCTTAAAATTTCCTTACGAAAATTCTAACTTTCAGCTTGACGAAAGTTAAATTCATTGAAAAAAAGCAAGCTGAGAAATAACACTTGGTGAAATTTTCGAAGATAGAATGAAGACAAAGGTAAAACTATCAAACTTCGGAATTACTCTGTGGTTGGCACTTGAAAACTTCGAAAATCTAGTTCTCTATTGCCAAAAAAGCAAGTAAACTTTTGAAAATTTCGACCTTCAGCTTGTAATTCCATCTCTTTCTTCTTTCTCTCTCCTCAAAATTAATCACTCAACTCTCAAAAATTTCTATCTTTCAAGAAAATTTCTTCCTCTCAAGAAATTTCTAACTCTCGTAAAAAATACTAACTCTTGAAGAGAGAGCTAAGCTTCTTCTTGAATCGCAATTGTGAGATGATAATGATTTGTGAATGCCTTATAAGGTAGAAAAATTCAAAGACACTTTATCGAGGAAAGTTTCTAATTTTTTTCACCTTTCATCTTTATCCTTATCGAAATTTGAAGTTTATCCATAGAGTTTGATTTTTCTCTAAGTGTTTTTGAAAAATAATTAAAGGTTTTCAAAATGTAATTTTTTTTCAATTTTATCAACCTTTGAGATTCTTTATTTTGCCCTTACCCATGCTTATTTTAGTTTTTTTTACCAGAACTTTCTCATGGGTTTTCTCTTTCTCCTTGCCATGGCGGACTTTCTTCAAGGCTTGCCATTTCACAATTTTCTCTTTGGACGTCCTACTTTGCTAGGCAAACCTTCATTTCTTTCTAGCACATTCATACTTTGCCATTTTATTTTTACTTTCACCAATCATCCCATGGCAGACATGAAGAATTTCCTTCCATTTTTGTGATGAGCCCTGCTGGCTCTCAGCTCAAAACCCCCAAATTCTTAAGTTTTTAATTGTTTTTTAGAGTTTTTTAGAGAAATCTTATTAGACAGAAGAGAAGGGGCGCAGCATATTTTTGCTCATAAAAGATAATTTTGATCTTATTTCTTCAGAATGAAGTGAATATAATGATAAACACCAGGATAGATTTAAGAATGATAGAAACATGATACAGTTATTTAAATGAAATGGTGAAAATACGGCTTCAAAACTGCGCCCAAACTCAGAGACAAGGTTTTCTCCGGCTCGAGAAGTAGTCACAACCTGCGAAATCACTAGCCGTAATGTTGGTCACCAGAAGCCCTCTCAAAGGCGTTTTAATTGAGACCACTTCACTTGCTTTCTCCAAGGGCACAAAACTGATACCGTGTGGCCTTGAGAGCATTAGGTGTCTCTGAGAAGAGAGTCTAGAAGTGGGAAGAGGCCACCCGGTGAAACTTCCCTCTAGAATGTGCAAAAGACAAACAACTGCATATAAAATCCCTCTGTCTGCAACTGTAGAACTTCTGTGTGAAGCTCTCAACTGTACTGATTCAGCTGATCTTTCACAGCCTCAAGAGTACTCAACACTGAAGAGTTTTCCGTTCTCCAATGGACAAATTGATCAAACCCTGGTCACAGGAGAATGCTCAAAGAAAGATGCTCAAGGCAATTCGAAATAATCAAAGGTGAGTTTCTATTGCCAGGAAAAGCCTTTATATGAAATGGCACGCATTTCAAGAAATGTACGGCCTTTCTCATCATTAAAATATTTCAATATTTTAATATATTCCCTTTCAATAGTTTGAGCGCACTTTTTTATAATATTTAAAGTGATTAAAATATTATAATTCCCCTTTTTAACATTTAAGTGATAAAATATTAATAAAGTCAATGTGACTTTATAAAAATGGCGTTTTAAGTTAATAAATTAACTTAATCACTTAAAATCCCGTAACATGCTCAAAACTCAGGATAATCTCGTGCCGTCAGAAGCGATGAACTCCTGGAATGCCAACGCTCACTGTGATCTAAACACTGTCCACTGAAAACACGAACAAGCAAACTCTCCAAAATGCACCACTGACCCTCTATCCAAACTGGCTAGCCCACAAGGGTCCAATAAAGGGCTAACACTCTGTTCCCGAGAACTGTCTAGCGAGGGGACATCACAGTCCGCCCTCCCCGAATTTGCTTGTCCACAAGCAAACTCAAAGCTGGATGCTGAAGAACACTGTCACTCTCCCACGTCGCATCCTCTGCCGGTAGATCCCTCCACTTAACCAAGTATTCCCTGATGACCCGCCTCCGAAGATGACGCTCTCTGGAGTCCAGAATGGCCTCAGGTATCAAAACTAATTTTCCCTCATCATCCAGGGGTGGCAAATTAATAGAAGGAATTACGTGTTGGCCCAACGCCTTTTTGAGGCGCGACACATGGAACACGTTGTGAACTCTACTGTCCACTGGAAGATCCAGCTCATAAGCCACTTGACCCACCGTGCTTCGAGGTCCATGGAAGTATGGCGGCTTAAGTTTCCGGGCCCAGCTGCTTGCGAAGGGGTGGAAGCGCCTACTCACGGTGAAGCATCGGGTACACCGTCCATGCGATCACCGAAGACACGAAAGCTCTACTGCGTCTAAATTGTGTATTGTTTTGCTGATTTTTGGGCTCCGTATGGCCACCTAAGTGCTCTCATAATATCCTGGTTCTCCTGTAACAAATCACCAGCACTGGGAACTCTACTGTCACTCAGCAATAAATCAAGAAAGCTCGGAGCGTCATATCCATATAACGCTCGATATGGTGTCATCTGAATGCTCATGTGATGGGTGGTGTTGTAACAGTGCTCACATAAATATAACCACCTCACCCATGCCTTCTGCTGCCCTGAACTATAGTTACGCAAGTACCCTTCCACCCATTTGTTGACGATCTCTGTCTGCCCATCTGTCTGGGGGTGGTAACTGGTACTAGGGGTGAGCTCTGTCCCACAAAGCTTGAATAACTCCTGCCAGAAGTTACTCATAAATCTGCTGTCCCTGTCGCTAACTATACTGCGGGGTAAACCGTGCAGCCTGAATACCTCTCGGAAGAACAAATCAGCAATCTGAGTAGCCGTGTGTGTAGTAGTGATTGCGAAAAAGTGTGCATATTTCGTCAATCGATCTACCACCACGAAAATACTGTCCTTCCCTTGAGCTTTTGGTAAGCCCGTGATGAAGTCCATGGATAAACAATCCCACTTCCTCTCAGAAATAGGAAGCGGCTGTAGAAGACCTGCAGGGTATGTGTGCTCTTGCTTGTTCTGCTGACAAACAAGACATTCCCTGACATACTGGAGAACATAGGACTTGAGACCCTTCCAAGAGAATCTCTCCCGTACCTGCCGATAGGTCTTATAGTATCCGGGATGTCCCGCCATGGGTGAATCATGCAATGACCTCAAAACCACATCCCTCATCTTCGAGGCAGGACCAATAAAATCCCTCCCTTTGTAGGTAATGGGTCATACAGAGTGAATCTGTCATCCAACAACGACCCATCTGATGCACAAGCCCTTAGATTCGCCCATGCCTCTGCTGCTCGATGTCTCCGGTCTTACGCGAAACCAATGTAATAGAACCCAAGTGAGGACGGCGAGATAAAGCATCAGCAACCACATTCTGAGTGCCCTTGACATAAGAGATGTCAAAATCATAAGACTAAAGCTTGCTGACCCATTTTTGTTGTCTCTCATTAAGATCTCGCTGCCCAAGAAAATGCTTCAGACTATTATGATCGGTTTTCACAGTGAACTTACTACCAATCAAGTATTGCCTGAATTTGGCCATCGCATACATGATAGCCAACATTTTTCCTTGCTTATCATGAATGCCTACAAAAGAACTCCGTTCTGCGGCCCCTCTTAGCTTTTTACGCTCTCAAAGCTATAGGGGTGGCGATCTGCATATGCTTGCTTTCAAAATACCGCCTCACCATGGCATGCGCCGGTACTTAACTCAAAGGGTTTAGTGAAGTCCGGTAAAGCCAAAACAGGACACGAAGTCATGAGAAGTTTGAACTTCTCAAAGCACGCTTGTGCTAGTGGGGTCCACACAAAAGCACCTTTCTTAGTCAAATCGGTTAGTGGCGCAGCATGCCGCGAGAACCCACTAACAAACCGACGATAGAAAGCACACAATCCTACAAATCCCCTGAGCTGTGTCAAAGTCTCAGGTGTAGGCCAATCAATGATGGCTCGAACCTTCTCTGGGTCCATGCTGACTCCTGCTCCGCTGATGATGTGTCCCAGATATAAAAGTTCTGCCATGCCCAATGCACACTTGGACTCCTTGGCATACAAGGACTCCCTGTCAAGTATACTACCATTTCAATGGGGAGTGTACCGCTATGTTCTTCCCGCATGATTTTATAAACGGATGTAAATTGAAGAACTGGAAACAAATTTCCTCAAATGAGGATGGAAAACCCTGTTCATTGTCGACTGAAACGTCGCTGGAGCATTGGTTAACCCAAATGGCATAACCAAAAAATCAAAGTGTCCACAGTGACATCTGAACGCCGTTTTTTCTATGTCCTCTTCTCAGACTCTGATCTGGTGATAACCTATTCTCAAATCAATCTTTGAGGTAGCAAGCTCCATGGCTTCGTCACATCGGCTGTCTGCTCAGGGGAATGGGATACTACATTCTTAATGGTTTTCTTTGTTGAGCGACCCGATTATTCGATACGCATTTCGTGTACACCATCCTTTTCTTCACCAAGACAATTAGGCAAAAGGGTGACTTACCATTGATGTACTTCGCCATTTCAACGAGCTCTGAAGATAGTCTTCTCAATCTCATCTTTCAGACGCTTGGGGTGCCGGTAAGGAGTAATCATAATTGGTTTTGTGCCCTCCTCCAGCTCTATAATATGCTCAATACCTCTATCAGGAGGTCTGCCTGGTGGAATAGCACTGAATACCTTCGCATGTTTGATTCGAAGTTCCTGCACATCTGGATGGTATGGAGAAGCTTGTTGATCCAACTGTGAAGGCATTAGCTTGCATTCAGCAGCCCACTCTACCATATCATTACGAATCAAACGCTCCATTCGCCGAAGTGAAATCTCCCTAAGGTTGCTGTCCCTGATGGCTTTAAGAACATGGTTTGTGCCATCAATGGTGAACTTCATCTCCATGTCACGCAAATTAAGCGTGAACTCTCCTATTGCATGAAGCCACTTCATGCCAAGAACTAAATCAGTTCCACCCATGTTTACAACATAAAAATCTGCCTTGAACTCAAAATTATTAAGTTTCAAAGGCAAATCAGGTATCATCCTCTCACAATCGAGAGTGTTCCCATCTGCAACCCTCACACGTATGCCTTCAAACTGCTCAGTTTGAATACCCCGTTTCTCCACTAACCGTGAATCGATGAAGTTATGAGTTGCACCTGTATCAAGGAGAGATATGACCCTTTGACCAGCTAGGATCCCACGGAGTCTGAAAGAACCCTTTTTCTGCATGCTGGACATATGAGCCTCCTTAAGTTCTGTTTCCTCTGCAATTTCTGCTTCATTTTCTGATTCTTCCCCATCTGTATCATAGATTGGAGCACGCTGATCAGAAAAATCAGTCAATGGTTCTTCCTCATAAAACCACTCCATATGCTTGTTTTGCCCTTTTGGTTTGAGGGGGCAATCGTGATTAAAATCATACGGACCTTTGCAATAAAAACAGAGTTTTCTCCTTCTCAAATCATTCATAGTTTCTCGATCTAAAGGGGCTGCAAATTTCTTTTTCTGATCTGTATTATCAGCCTTCTTTGGATCTGATTTATTTTCCGTGTATGATGTTGTAGGCTTCGAGCTCGAGCTAAAAGGCTTACGAGGTGTAGATAGCTCCATGCTGCGAGCTTTCCTCATTGCCTCCTGTAAGGTAGGTGAATCAAATGCTTTTATCCAACCTTTCATGGGCTCGAAAAGACCTTCAATAAATAATATGACCAGCCTTCTCTCTGAGATCCCTGTCACCATAACAGATAGTCTTTGGAATTCACCAATGTACGATTCCAAGCTACCTAACTGTTTCAGCTGTGCTAAATCTCTGAAGAAAAGCTCAGGATCCCTTCTGTCAAATCTCTCTACCAGTCTATCAGTAAACTCCTGGTAAGAGGTAATCCTGTCATGATGAAGGGTAGTCATACCATGAATCCACCAGTCAT
>VDFB02224009.1:0-48742 GCA_007258455.2 Sequoia sempervirens
ACCGAAAGGATCATTGTCTATGTGTTCACTCAACAGAGCATCTTCTTTATCATTCCAATCTCCTCTCACCTTCTCTTCCTCTAGCAATTCAACACAATACATTTCTTGCTTGATGATAGAGGTATGCGTAGCTTCAAAATCGATCAAGGCTTCATCCGCCACATGTTTAGAATGTAGAGCCTCTCATTCCATCTTCATTTTTGTGTTGTGTTTGGTTCTAAGTATCAGATGTGACCAATCCAAGGACAAGTATCCACCCACCTTTGAAGTAAATTCTCAGGATAGACAAAGACCAAACATAGGAGGGACATCTATGATCACTGTGTCCTGCGGGACCGTGATACTAGGGCAAGTAAATAGAGTTAAAGCAAGTGCTTTGATGACACCTATGATCTCAACTTTATTTCCATCAAGCTGCATCACCCCTCTTTTCATAGGTTCGTAGCTGAGTCCCAAAGCTTCGGCTATCTATTTAGGCATAACCATGGTACTAGCACCAGAATCAATCATGGCATTGTGCAATATCTTCTTTCCTATAATGAGAGTCAAGAAGAAGGGTTGAGGTTTCAACCTACTTCTGTTCTCAGTAGGGGATTCCTTTGTATTGTTTGTAAGAACCTTAGCTGGCGGTATTAGATAAACAACCTTTGCACTGGCAAACGACTCTGTTGATGTTGGGTTGATCTATTCTTGAAGCACCTTCTGTAATAGCGTCTTTTGTTCCAGGATAGCTAGAATGTCCCATAGAGACACATTAGTGGATGATCTCTTCAATTACTCTACCACATTAAAAGGTGACAAACTCAGAGACTTCTGCTCCTTGGTTCTTGCTATAATAATTTCCTTCCATGGTTGAGAAGGTGAAGGGATGGTTCAAGCACTGGGAATTTGATCTGAAATTCCTTTGAGTTGTGGGTTGTCGAGATGCGAAACAACTAACTCACTGGTGAATCTCCTCTTTGAGTGTGTGTTATAATCAGACTACACTTGCAGTGTTTTGGATATGAATACGTCATTAGCAAACACCGTTTATTATTCCTCCATCTAGGAGAAGAGCGCATGATCAGGAGCAATATCAGATTCTTGTTCTAAAGACATTCCTTGTATTTGTGTGGTAAGGACCGCACTCTCCATTTGTGGTGAGGCATATACATAACCTCCATTTTCTATTGTTGTGCCTTGGCTGCATTGCTCCGCCACCTTTTGTTGTAGGTTGCCACGCAGATAGTTCTGGGGCATATGCGCATCATTGCAGGGGAAACACCATGGATTGATATCATCAATAAGATTGTTTTGCCCTGCGGTTAATTCCCTACTAGAACTTGGCGATGCGCTCGTCAGCAAAGTAGGCACCAACACCATTTGGTTTGCTGTCAGGGCTGGTGGATTAGTGCGAGGGGCACTCTAGTATTGATTCTGCTGATAAGAAGACCACCCGCCTTGATAGTTTTGATATGCAGGCTTCAGAGGTGTTGCTTGGTGCCGCTTAAGAGTGGTTATATCATTTGCCATGGTTCGCAACATCTCTTTGAGGTCACTTATTTCATCTTTGGAAGAACCTGATGTAGAAGCCACATTTTGTGAGTCTGCTGCATATGTGTGCATTGACTAGGTAGTTGCGGGTGCACTAGTTGACGCGACCTCTTGCGCGAAGATTGATATTTCAGGAAATATAAGCATAATAGGTCAAGGTGGCAATTTTCTGCAATCTATTAAATGATTCTCAACTTTGATAGTGGTACCATAAGCATCTGGCAGAGTAGCTCCCCCCAAAGACTTGATCATCATAGAAATGTTAGAATTGATGGACTTTAGATAAAATATAAATGCTAACTCAGGAGTCGGGAGTATGGTAACAGGGATCCTCTGCCAATTCGCATGAAATCAAGCATTAAAGTTCGTCAGAGCCTCCTGTGGGGCTTGTTTTATGACGGATAGTTGATAATACAATGAAGAACAATCTTTGTCATTTGAGAAACTCTCATAGAATGGATCTCTGAGCTGATCCCAGGTGCGGATTGAATTGGGTGTCAGTGTTATGTACCAATCCAGCGCCTGTCCTTTAAAAGACGCAGCGAGAAGCCTTAGGGCTTCATTCTGTGTTGTAATCCCATGCACTAGACATACGTCTGGCACATCCTACAGATGTTTTGTTGGTGTTCTTGAGTTGTCTCCGGTAAACTTTGGTATAGTTTTCATGGCTGAAACCGGGATAGCGCCCCAGACAGCGGTCGCCACCAAGGCTACCAGGGGACTTTCGGCGTCCCATGCTATGTAGTTTCTGTTGGCGGCCGACAACATTGTGAGAGGCAAGGGCAGGGGGAATGAGACGGTTACCAGCTGATTTGTGACCTGGACTATCCCTAGTGGAGATACTAGTAAACTGGGGTCGCCTGTGGTTTGGGATCTAGTTATAGGTCGATGGCTCATACACCCCTCTAAAATGCAATTTCATTAAGCTTGGTCCCACTAGGTGTGCTAGAAAAAAAACAAACTGTTGACACCAAAATTTGACGAGGTAATAGAGTCTTATGGGAAACTCAGTTTAAGGGAGACCTTTTGCGCTAAACTGAGTAACCTCCAGATTTTAAGAGAAGTCGACTTCTTCAATAATGGGGTTTGGAAAAGGAAAAGGAAGCAGATATAATAAAGTAAAGTCTAACCTAAGGCGATGTGCCAAGATTTTAAAAGTGGGCACGATAAATCATAGATTTAAGGGCCTGAATGGTGTTGTGTTCTAAAACATCAGACTTAAGATTATAGTATAGACAATTCATTTATTGACATAAAATAACATTGCATAAATTCTTACTGCCAAGAAGAGTCATTAGACATGAACTAGGTAAGTAAACTTGCATCCAACATATATAGAAGTTCTGAAATGAAGTGTCAAGACAATATAAAGCACAGTTCACAGTTTGATCAAATAGCATGAAAAATAGAAAGGTCGAACAATTGGCACAGTCTGAGGGTTCTTCCAATTAAAATAAAATAGTAATAAATGTCTGGCGTCTTTTTACCAAAACCAAGGTTTTTTTTCCAAGTTTTTTACCATTTCTCATCAACAGAGAAAGTATATATAGCAGGAAAACCTCCCACCATTTCGGAGAGCAGTAACAGAAAAGATCTTGCAATCCCCTGCAATGATGTCATAAAAAGAATATTCCCCAAAGTCGTTCCAAAAGAAATAATTTGGAACCAAGCATCCGGTCATTCCAGGCTCAGGTGCATCTTTTGTAATGATGGCGGTGGTACCAACTAGGCCCGATTAGACAAGTGTCATCCCTTGCTGTGAATGATTATGAAAAGCAGCAACCAATAGAATTATTTGGTTCATTGCCCACATAACAGATCCGCTGCTTAGGCACGTGGCAGCTTTTTGCTGCCCACATGAACGTTTCTCCCATCACTGTAGAGGATTTGTGAAAATGCAACACATGTCAAATGGGTCGAGTACCTTATCACAATGAAGGGAACGTTCATCAGCCGAGTACAAAAGACATGTGGCAAGATTTTGCTGCCCGCAGTTGTGATTTCATCTCTGCGTTGAAGGAATTGCGAACATTCGACATGTAGCAAGTGAATACGGTAGTCAGCAACCGTGGGGCTTGCCAACACCTTTAGGAACGAAGGATTCGTGGTAGCATTTCGTAGCCTGATGAGGCATCAAGGAAACAAGAAACAAAAGCATCCCGTAGCCGTGACATGTGGAAGCACAACGGAGTTTCCCAGGATCCGAAGGGAATGCCGATACTCGAAGTTGCGAAGAGTAGATGTGTGGAGCAACATATCAAAGCCTTGATAAAGGGCCAAGCAGACTTCACGATACATAGGCCAGCACATAGAAAATAAACCCGAAGGGAGCTGGTTAAATATTTATTAACGGTAGACACATTAAAATGGCCTAGACCTGCAAACCACATATTTCTATGTCAAACGTCCTCCTCACATAATTAAATCATTTGATTATGTCCTAATTTTATAATTTCTAATTATTCCTCCATGATTATTTAAATAAATAAATTGCATTTGTTTATTTAAATATGTCGCTAACTAATCTTTACTCCTATGATTAAATAAATCTCTAATTGATTTAATTAGTCATTTATGGCTACAAATTAAATAATTACCATTACTTATTTAATTTTTTTATGTTGCAAGGTGTGGGGTGAAGCCACAATAGTGGTTTACAATTGAAGTGACGAAGGAAAACTCACAAAAAATGAATGCATGCAAAAAAAAAATGATTTTAAGGGTTCGTACGAACCTATTGGTTTGACTGAACCCATTAGGGGTTTGCTAGAACCCAGGTTCGGGCAAACCCTCCTAATACTTTCCTGCCAAAAAATCCATCAAAACCCCTTATAGAAGGGGGGTTCAAATGAACCTTGGTTCGAACGAACCCCTATGGGTTCGCTCAAACCCCTATGGGTTCGCTCGAACCCCTAGGGTTTGATTTGAACCCCCTTTATTCCTCATTCCCTCCGTGAGACACAAAAAAACCTAAATTTTGGCACTTCGGAGCTCGGGTTGAGGATGAAAATGAAGGAATTTTCACAAACCCAACTGGAATCAGGTAGTCCTCGGAACAAGCTATCCAACGAATATAATTTTAATATTTTTTTGTTTTATTACGTATTTGGTTTTTTAGTTTTATTAAACATAGGTTTCTCATTGAAAAATGAAGGTCTCTGTTCTGCACATGTGGAAAAATATCAGATTATCAAAAAAAAAATCAAAAAATATGAGTGTACTAGATATTGAAGTCCTTGATCCAACAAAAGAAAAAGGAATTTTGATATATACAAAAAAAGTTATGCATTATACAATTGCGCTATGTCTGAATTGTAATTGGTTTGACTTCAAAACTTGATTAAAGAAAATATATTCAATAAAAAACTGTCTAACCAAGTGGAAGCACTAGATATCAGAGTTACGAATCTGAATTTGAAAGAATTAGAATTTTATCCTTCATGGAAAAAAAATTATGCGTTATACGGTGTGCGTTACTTTTTAAAAATGTTTAAAAAAAAAAAAATCGTGGGAGATGGAAAAAGAAGTGCAATCTGATTCAAAAAATTTAAAAATATATATTTTTAGAATCTAAAGACAAAATGTGATGAGACTCTAGTTTGCATCATCTTAAAATTCTTCACGATTTAGCCGCTATAGGTGCCCGAATGTGAAGATTTAGTTTAAAAAAACAATTTCAGTGTCCAGTTTGGCCAAAAATTGTAAACCACTATTGTGGGATCACCCTATGACCCTTGGTCTTCCTTGCAGCACTAACACTTGGATTTGCGACATGGTCTAACTGCCTCTTGTGGTTCTTAACCGAGCTTGTATCAGGCATTGACAAGTCGATCTTTTGGTGCAACGGAAAGTCCAACAATTGGTATCAAAGCTAGTCACAGGTTCAAACCACCCACTTGTGTTGGGAGGGGGATTGTTGCAAGGTGTGACCCTTGGTCTTTCTTGCAGCACTAACGCTTGGGTTTGTGACATGGTCTAACTGCCTCATGTGGTTCTTAACCAAAGCTTATATTGGGCATTGACAGGTTGATCTTTTGGTGCAATGACAAGTCCAACAATTTATTATCCTTTCCTCCTTCAATCAAATAAAATTATCCATTTAACCTACTTTTCATCCCAAAAGTAAATAATTAAAACAATTATTTATTTCCTTTTGTCTTATTCAAATTTATGAATTAAATCATTATTTAATTCATAAGTAAACTTTCCTCTATAATTCAAATAATTTATATTATTTTTGGATTTTCCAACTACCTCATTTATGTGCCAAATCTTTTTCTTAAATCTCATTTATTCTCCACCATTGATTTACTTACTTTGAATTAAATCTCAACCCTTCATTTCAAAGCTTTCCTTAACTTTGACCTAATGTTTCCCTAACCCTAATGCTCCTTATCACATTGACTTCTAGCCTTTGATCTTAGGTTCCATTATAAACTTTTAATCATGTCCATCCATTCTCAATTTGGCATTCTTTAAAAGGCTCTCTCTCAAGTCATTTTAGATAGAGTTATTTTCAGCATGCTTGAGAACTTGAGTACTTGAGCATACAATACTTCAATACTTCAACATCTTGCTTGTCTTAGGCATAGGTTATAGTTTCACTTCAATCCGAGGGCAATCATATAATTTGCAGCAAGATGGAGAAGGCCAATGGAGGTCATCTAATGGAGGCTTGAAAACTAGGTGATAGTGTTTCAATATTTTTATGTTTCTTGCTTTCCATTGTGCTCTATTGTTCATTGGGGATTTAGTTTATTGTTACTTGTAGCTAACTTGAAAAATCTATCCCTAATACAATTTGTATGAAAGCATGATTTCAAAATCAATCCATACCTTGCTGATATAGTATGAGGGCAGATCACAGGGGTTCTAGTACAAAAATTTAATATATATGATGAATTTTGTCGTAAATATTTCAAATTTTTAGGTGACCAACACAAAAATGGACTAATAAATAAAACACAATAGAAGTTTGAATGCTTATAAGCTGTTTTTTTTTTGTATTTGATGGGTCAACCTTAAGATTATCTATTCACTTTTTATTTTGGGAGCAACTTTATTGTTCACAAAAAATGTGAAGAACGAAAGATAAGTTATTTGTATGGTGTATAGACAAGTTGGTTACTTCAATACTCTTAAGGTTAAATTGTTGTGAGTTCAAATTTGAAGTAATAAGGTGATAGTGGCATATTTTTATGTAAATAGGATATAGTATTATGGAGATTGTATTAGACATTGTATTCCAAATTTAATTTTCATACTTAGAAAATGAAAATTCAAATGCAACTAGTGAATAAAAATTTATGGGGAATAGTAAGTGAAAAATAAAACCCATGGTCAATAGATGCAAATAAGGTATTAGATTAGAATAGTAGAGATGATAAAGCCAAGGCTATTATCCTTCTCTCTTTCCAACTCTAAATTACATCATATAGATTTAGAAAAATCATCCACAAAAATTTAAGATAATTTGAATAAATTCTTTGGAGCAAAATCACTTAATGCAAAGTTTCCCCTAAAACTTCAATTATTCATGTTCAAAATGGAAGACAGAATCGCAATGTTAAATCACATAAATAATTTGAGGTCTCTCATTAGGAAACTAGTAGAAGTCAAGGATCCAGTAAATGATGACAATGCTAGAGCTATATTGTTAAATAGTTTTCCTTCAAAATATAATAATGTTATTTTTACACTCAGTCAAATAAATTTTCAAACTTTAGAAGATATCATCTTATCTCTTTTAGCTTAAGAAAAGATAACAAATGCACAAGATACAAAAGGCGATTCTCAATAGGAGAAATTATTATACTTACAAAGTAATAATAAAAGGTCAGAAATTAAATGATTTTACTATAAGAAAAGGAGTCACATAGCTTGGTCTTTTATAACTCAAGTGATGTTCTTAAAAGAAAACTCAAAGATCAATCAAATGAAGGTAACTTTTTTTGTAATAAGGATGTAGATGAGGATCCATTAGATGAGGATTTTGTTGATATTACTAAGAATGGATTAGTACTTTGAGCCATCACACTGGAGGTTGGTGGCATTGGAGGTTGGAGAAATTTCTATCATCTCAAGTTAGCTTCTCACTTCAATGAGAAGGTGTTTTGCATGAGAAGCATTTTTTTCTTTCTTTCTTATTTTCCTTGTTGATGCTAAAATTTGATACATATATTATGAAGTTTTTTTTTTATCTGATGCAGAAGGGATCTATGAAAAATGTTGCTAAAGTGAATGTGCATAAAGGTAAACAAATCAACAAATCCTTAATGCCTTAAGCTTAATTGAAAAGACATTAAATAATGGAGCAATAGGAACAATGAAGAGAGAGAAGAAGACACAAGATTGATTAAGGAATTCGTCCGAGTGGACTACGTCTCCAAGTCTATTTCAACTAAGTGACCAATCTATTAACAATGCTCCAAATCTAGTACAATCTCTAAAAAGAGCCTCTTGGAAACTGCTTTACAGTCTTCTATAGCCTGTCCACAAAGTTGTGGTACAAAATTCCTCACTCAAATCACCTCGCATAAAGGCTCTCAAAGCCACAAGGCTGATTTACAAAGAGCAAGAAAAAGACTTTGCCTAAAGGCTTTGCTATAGATTCAGAGCATTATTACATAAAAAATTTCCTATTCCTCCTCAAATTCTCTCCTCACTTGGATTCTTGAGAATTCAATCCAAGAATGTGTTGATGATTGAATGCCTCCTAGCACTCCTTTTTATACATAAAATTTTCCCATTTGGGTTAAAACCAAAAAAACTTGTAATTTTCCCTCTTTAGGGAAAAATCAAAACAATTCCCCCATTTTTAAGAAAAAAAATTAACAACCCGAATAAATAAAACATTTAAATTTGTTTTAAGCCCTTATCCTATACATTCTTAGGCTTTTTTGTTAATTGGTTGTTTTTGTTTTGTTATTTAATATTCAACTAATAACCACTTAAGGTTATTTACATATTTTAAAATATTATTTAAGCCCTTGAAAATATCTCATTTAGGCTATTATAAGTTTTGTTTGTTTGGGGTTTTGTTTTTTATTTAATTCTAATCCCACTTAATAACCATTAAAAGGCTATTTGTAATTCTCCTAAATCCACAACCTATGGAGAGGATAACTCCACAAAAAGAGGGTTTACAACAACTCAAGGGATAAGATGAGAGAAACTCCCATGAATCTCTCAACTCCTCCTTGATAATAGGAAAATAGTTGTGAGGTGGATTCTCACACAAAACTAATTTCCCTTTTTACAAATTAAATGAATAATGCATGAGAATTCCACTCACTTCAAGTATTAATCACTTTTTCCAAATTAAATGAATAATACATGAGCTTCCCATACTCATTTCAAGTATTAATCATTTTTTTCAATTTTAAATGAATAACACATGAGTTTTCTTCCAACCCATTTGAAGCATTAATCATTTATTTTAAACTTTATCACATATCATCAAATTTTAATGATTTATGTTATGGTGAGCAAAGTAGGATTTTTTCACCTTCTGACGGGGCCCTGCACCTGGTTTGACCAAACTTTGACCGGCCATAACTTAGACGCATGAATTCCTTTTTCTCCCATTCAAGTTGCATTGAGTCTAGTTTCCCAAGCACTTCAACATGGTGTTGATTCTGAGGACATCTAGAATAGTTAAATTTTTAGGGTTCTAAGATCCACCTAGATCAGATTTTAAGAGATAGATAAGGGATTTGGTGTTGAAATAAAAATGGATTGTTGTCTGAAAAGTTTACAAGATTGTGATCAATAATTACACCCTTTTGAGGGTCATTAGACAACTTGATGGAGCTCTTTCGTAGCTCAATATTGATTGCCATCAAATAATTCAAGAATCTGTGATTTGGGAGTTCAGGAAAATGGTAGTAAAAACTCAAGAGTTCAACTTGATGGAGTTCCATCTGATTTAGGATTTTTTCTTCAAGGAGAGATCTTCTCATGAATTTGTATTTATATAATCAACAAGTTTTTCTATGTAAGTCTTAAGTGGGGGTCCCATCGTAAAGCGAATTTTAAGATTGCAGGGGTACATTTGTAGGAACGATGTAATAAGGGAGGGAGGGAATGTTAGCATACATTATTAATTTGTCTATTATAGGAAGATTTTATAGCTGCATTGTTACGGTTATTACAACTGCAATTGTATATGTATCTCTCTATGTTTAAATTCACCTATTGTGCATCAATGCATAATCAAACTTTACAGCTCTTCAAGGGATTGGCAATCGATCTATCTCATATGTACTACAAAATATTTTTCTTGAAATGTGTAAGATCATAGGAGTAGGATATCAACATGATGTAACATTGTGCAAATTAGTTCTTACAAAAATAAATGGGATATGTGTAATAAAAAAAGAAGTGTATATAGGTTGAGGCATAAGGTTGGAATGGATAAACATATGTAATTGAGTGGATTTATGGCTATGGATGTGATATTTAAGGATCAAATAACATGTGGGATGTGAGAAGAATCAGCATGAATCATAGAAATGGTAGGGACAAAGGTAGGTGTAGATGATGGTTGACAACTCAAGACAAACTATGGGAGGGTAAATGATGTAAAGCACCTTAGGTTTGGAACACATGCAAAGATTATAGGAAAAATATCAGTATGGTGTATAGTGTGTAAGGGTTGAGAGAGGATTACAAAAATATGAGCACCATATGATAAGCATTTATATTGTCATTGATTTGTCCTAAATCTTTTATTATATCCAATCATATTATTTATAAAAAATATTCTTAATAAAAATATTAATAAAAAATGAAAATGAAATATTCACATCTATATTAAGTATTTGAATCTTACAAAAAGATTTTAATTTATCAACCATCTTTTGTTTCATTTGATTTTTAATACTTTTAATCTATAGATGAAGCTTCATAATCAAAATGTACCATTTAAATATCCATAATATTCAAATATGTTCTTCTTCATCATCAACATGTACCATTTAAAAGACCAAAATATTCTTCCTCATCATTAAAAAAATGTACCATGTGAATGCATAAAAGAGAGATAAGTATAGTGGCAAGATTAGGGTTTCACATAACACAGAGACTTAGGTACATTTAGGTTACTGTTATAGAAACAATCTAATTTGAACTATCCTCCATCATGGGATGGCCTCCACTTTTATTTTTGATCTTTGAACTTATTAAATACCTGGTTAGAGCAATGCTGTGCTAATGGTTCTACGCTGTCAGGCATTCTTGAGAGAATTGAAGTGTTCAATTTACTGATGGAATTTTAAGTAGAGCATGAGTATATTCTGATGTATAGTGTGGTCAACTCATTCTGAACCATCCAACCTCACCAGGTATCCTGAACGCATATACCATACATCTACATAGAATCTACCTATAGCTTTGGTAACTCTGGTTCTGAGTCCTGACTTCTGACGCATCTCTTTTCTTATTTAATTTAAAACATCTGCGTCATGCTTTATAGCATTTCACGTACAATAAAAACCAAGCCTGGTTCGATGCACCGACGAAATACTAACGAAACAGTATATTAGAAAACGAAACATCACGAGTCAGAATCTGAAAGCTTTAAATATAGAATAGCCCTGCCGATTTTCGAGGCTGTTAATGGTGGTAATAAGACACAAATCAACGAGCGTCACTAACTAAAAGATTATGCAAAATTGAACCTAGAGATGCTTCAACAGCTCAGTGCGCACACAAGTTTTCCCATTTGGAAGTCCGTTTTCTTCGGTTTTTCCCCACCGCCTAACTTCCAACTAACTTCCAAATCCTGTAATACCAAATCAGCTGCAATATGAATGTGATGCTTTGAATTGACCTTTCTATTATGGCCACTAGGCAGGTATTACCGCGAACTTTCTGGCACACAGAAACACTGGATCCAAAGCATAATTGTTATTTATGTGTCATTTCAGGTAATCATTCTTTTGGTCTATTCGCATGGACTTGGAGGGGATTTCAATGCAGGAAAATTGGGTTATTCAATTTGAGAATGTATTGAACCCCTAGCAGCTGTCATGATCTCGTTCATCTGCATTATTGCATAGTTTATTACTGAAAAGCAGAAAAAGTGCAGACTGTTTTGATGTGTTCTGTGGGTGGCCGCCCCTCGTTTCTGCCGACATGATTTGTTCTCTAGAATTAGACAATTCAGATCTGCTTCACCTTCCACCGAGGCGCCTGACAATAATAGGAAGTAGGAGCCAAAATTATTATCTTAGGTCAATGACAATCCACATCGTAGATGTACGTATGTAGATTGCCATATGTCAAGTTAAAAGAAGAATGATTTGTGCAATACAATCAGGTGGAAGTGATAGAAAAGACGACATGATAAAATACTTTTCTTTTTCTTCCTTTCATCGATACAATTGTGACATCTGGTTACTGACAGCCATCAACTTGTGGCAGGCCCCATTTCTAGTACACGCTTTCTAATGGTGTTAAAGTGGAATTGGGATTTTTTAGCAGTCCAAGAAGAGACTTAACAGCGGTCCTCCATGTGCTCTTCTACTGGTTTATAGAACTTTCTTATATTCTAAACATAACAGCGTAACAGGTGGACTGCAAAATTGCCGACAACAGAGGAAAGATTTTGAAATTTTGTTTGTGTAGTAGCATAATCATTAGGAAGCGGGGACTGTAATATTCATAACTGATCTGGTTAAAACGTCAGTTGGCTTCATTAAAAGTGACCCACCATCTCTTTTGCATCACCTGAGTTTGTTAACTGTCAAGCAGTAAAGGAGGATTGCCTGCCACGCACATTGTCCATCCCAGCAAACTATCTGATTGTGGGGAACAGATTAAACAGTTTGACATTATTATATTCAAACATCGGTTCTAAGCACAATTATTCACCGTTCCATTGAAGAGTAAGAATATTAATACAGGTGAATGGATTGCTACGCCACTCAAACTGAGAGATTCAGGTGCGTCAGCCCACGCGTCTTTTGAAAAATAAAGCACCCCTCAAACCTTATTTCTGAATGGAAGGAATCCATTAAATACACTTAAAAAAGGAACATACCAGTGCTTTCCATATGTAGGACTTCTTATTGGCAGATTAATGACTAAAAGTCAGATACTTATTTCTGATAAAATTATTTTTGGCCATTCAAATAGTTTAAAATTGGGCAACTTCTTCGATCTAGTTGGCCTCAAGTATTCAAGGTAAGGGCTGCTGGGCTGCTGGACTGGATCGTGGGGACATCCCTGTAGTATCCAAAAAAAAAATTGGTCAACTTCTTTTGGATTATCTTAGTATTTTGTAGTTTAACACTAATTGTTTTTCCATGGCGATTCAAGTGCTATGGAGATAGGTGGAGTTGGACGAGATAATTTTGGTTTAGTTCACTTCTTTTTTAATCATTATAGGGATCAATACTAATGATTGGATGGAGATTTGGACATTTCTACTGACTCTTGAGAAAGCTTGTGAATTGGGTTAGAAGAAAATAATTTGTAAGTTGGATTTTATTTTTGGTTTTTCTTCTAAATAATAGAAGGTTTTAAGAGTCTTCATTAAACAAATTCTTCACCTTTCATAAAATTTGATTCTATTTTTATTATTCATATCTATAGAGAATGAAATGTTGTTCTAGACTAAATGGATCTCTAACTGTCAATCACTCGGAAGGTCATAGATTGGGAATTCATATCTTCTACTCAATCTTTATAATTTTTTCAACTCTAAACATAATGGTTTAGATTGATTTGTCTAGTTTTTATCTTAAAATATTATTTTTTATTAGTTTCATGGTTTCTTTTAGTTCTTGGAGGTGGTGGATTTGTGGAAAACCTACTTGTATTTTTAACCTTTAAGATTTAGTGATAGATGTTGTCATTTGGAAGCTTTTGTGTAATTTTCTTTAATCCATTAATAAATATATTTATCCTTTTATCCCCCACCCCAAAAAAATAAAAATAAATAAATATTATCGTTCTTGTCATGATAAAATTAATGATACCATAAAACATTACAAAGTATTAATGTACATGAATTTTTCATAATTATAAATTAAAATAAACAAACTTATTAAAATAATTACAAGCAAAATAATGAACATGTTTAAAACAATATAAGGGGAGAAGCAAGAATCAAAGGAAAAATATAAAAGATAGATATTTTTAATATTTTTAAATATTTAAAAATTATGATAAAGTAAAATCATTTTTTTTAATTTTTGAATTTAAAAAAAAATTGTAATATGATTATATAAATTACAAAAAAATAATATGTAAAGTTTTAAAAAATTAAAAAAAACTTGTATAAGGAAAATCTTTTGAAATTAGAAAAGAGGATCTTATAAGTATAGTCTATAAAATGTAGAAACAAAAGTTAGCAACATAAATAAAGGATGTAATAAGAGGTTGATGATGAAGCGTGTTGAATGAAGCCCAATATTAAGTGAAAATGAGAAAAAAAAATATAAATAAATACTAGGAAAAAAAGAGAGGATGTAGGATTAAAAGAGTAATAAGTAAACAAATATTTGTTAAGGTTTGGAATGTTAAAGGGTTCAAGGTATTTAGTCAAATAGTGGTGATTAATGGGCTTGTCTTTTGCGATAACCTCAAGGGTACTTTGGCTACCAAAAAATGTTAAAAAGGATAAATGATTTGGTTAAGGATGTCTTAGGTTCCTTTTATTTTCATAATTAAATTGGTGTGTCTAAAGAGTGGTTGAAAGATATTGAATAGATCAAATTTGTTTGCAAAATATTCTATAAACTAAATTTCATTTGGGGCTTGACAAAGCATTTTGATGTTTGGGCTAGTGGGTTTAGAAATATTTGGTCGTCTATTATCGAACCTAAATTGTATTATTTTTATATGATTTATTGTTCATCAAAAACTTATTGTTGAAGCTTCATGCAAGTATTCTCAATTGAGTCAGTTCTTAGTTCATGAAACTAAAGAAAATGATGTTCATCTTCACTTTGATTTCCTTTTTCTTAGTTTATGTGGACTATTTTTTAATGTCTTAGAGTATAATTTTAAATAAAGTTATTAATTGGTGGGACATTTGACTTGTTTCAATGACATATAACACAATGATTTATAATTAGTTGTTGAATATTTTATTGTTGTTTGGTTGGGATATTCTATTATTGTGGATTTGATTCTTAAATTCTTTAGTTTATTTGAATTTCCATAAATAATAACATTTTTCAAGAGGATTGTATGAGCCTTATTGAATTCTTTAGAGAAGTCACTCTCTCTTCAAATTTCATGAATGGTACATTTCAAATTAGAGTTGCTCCCAATATGGTTAATTCTTTTTGATGATGGTTCCTGCATACTTTAAGAAATTCATAAGCTATGAGTGAAAATTATGTCCCCATTTCACTTGCTTTTTCTTGTGGTAACGATTATGACATCAAATATTTTTTTTAATAATTATAAGGGTTGACTAGTTCAAGAATACTTTGATCATATTAGTAGTTCTTCTACCAAAGTTTTATTTATTTATCTTTTTGCTATTGAAAATGATGCTAGTCTAATCAATTTTTACATTCTAGTGGACAACATCCTAATTGGGAAGTGAATGAATATGTGAAAAAAATCAAGAGAAATGTGATAAATATTATGAATCTACTATTTTTTAAGGAAAAAAAGTGTTGGTAAAGATAAAACAATAAATGATTATTTTTCATTTTGTGAAGGGATTTTATTTTATATTGGAATTTTGAGATATATTTTTAGTTATTATATGAATTTATTCATAGTCTCTTGTGTTTGAGTTATCAAATAGTGGTGATTAATGGGATTGTCTTTTGTGATAACCTCAAGGGTACTTTGGTTACCAAAAAATGTTAAAAAGGATAAATGATTTGGTTAAGGATGTTTTAGTTTCCTTTTATTTTCATAATGAAATTGGTGTGTCTAAAGAGTGGTTGAAAGATATTTAATAGATCAATTTTTTTTTGCAAAATACTCTATAAACTAAATTTTATTTGGGGCTTGACAAAGCATTTTGATGTTTGAGCTAGTGGGTTTAGAAATATTTGGTTGCCTATTATCGAACC
Organism: Sequoia sempervirens; assembly: GCA_007258455.2. Classification (NCBI taxonomy): domain Eukaryota; kingdom Viridiplantae; phylum Streptophyta; class Pinopsida; order Cupressales; family Cupressaceae; genus Sequoia; species Sequoia sempervirens. The sequence continues at coordinate 15,579 of VDFB02224009.1, forward strand.
TAAATTGTATTATTTTTATATGATTTATTGTTCATCAAAAACTTATTGTTAAAGCTTCATTCGAGTATTCTCAATTGATCAGTTCTTAGTTCATGAAACTAAAGAAAATGTTCATCTTCACTTTGATTTTCCTTTTTCTTAGTTTATATGGACTATTTTTTAATACCTTAGAGTATAATTTTAAATAAAGTTATTAATTGGTGGGACATTCAACTTGTTTCAATGACATATAATACCATGATTTATAAGTAGTTGCTTAATATTTGATTGTTGTTTGGTTGGGATGTTCTATTATTGTGGATTTGATTCTTAAATTTTTTAGTTTATTTGAATTTCCATAAATAATAAAAATTTTCAAGAGGATTACATGAGCCTTATTGACTTCTTTAGAGAAGTCACTCTGTCTTCAAATTTCATGCATGGTACATTTAAAATTAGAGTTGATCCCAATATGGTTAATTTTTTTTGTTGATGGTTCTTGCATACTTTAAGAAATTCATAAGCTGTGAGTGAAGATTATGTCTCCATTGCACTTGAGATCAAAGAGTTTTTTTAATAATTATAAGGGTTGACTAGTTCAAGAATACTTTGATCATATTAGTATTTCTTCTACCAAAGTTTTATTTATTGATCTTTCTGCTACTTAAAATGATGCTAGTCTAATCAATTTTTACATTCTAGTCAACAACATCCTAATTGATAGGTGAATCAATATGCGAAAAAAAATCAAGAGAAATGTGATAAATATTATGAATCTACTATTTTTTTGGGAAAAAAAAGAGTATTGGTAAAGATAAAACAATAAATGATTAATTTTCCTTGTGTGGAGGGATTTTATTTTATATTGGGATTTTGAGATATATTTTTAGTTATTATATGAATTTATTCATAGCCTCTTATGTTTGAGTTATCATATGTATATATTTACAACTAAATATGCTTCTTTAAATCTTGAATTTGCATTTTTTTTTTGTCATACTTATTGCTTGGTAGAGTCATATTTATACTCTTTTCTTAATATTTAGAAAAGGAAAATACCAAAAGATAAAAAATAAAGAGAAACCATAAAACTTAAATAATAATAATCTAAAATTTAGTATCCCAATAAACTCATAATTAGGAATAGATATAATTTTGATGTATGATTATGATATTTATATACATTTTCATGTGACTATATTTGGATATATTGAGATGGAAATTATCGAATATTTATTTGAATCTACAAGTTTATGCAAATTTGATATAGTGTTTTTTTATAATAATTTTGATGCATTGTGTACTTTGACTATATGATGATTATTGTGTATTAATTGCATAGCACTTTTTTACCTAATTGGAAGGAGAACATAATGGGCGAGGATAATGTCATGGATATGTAACACCATGGATTGATGGTATAGTAAAATTATGGATTAGTAAGTCATATTTTCATGTTTATACAAATCTTGGCCATTACTCATTTAAACAAATCATTGATTCATCTCCACTAGTTGACTAAGACTAAGAATTTGACTTATACTCAGGGGGTGTGTGTGTGTTACACAAACACACACAAGAAGGCTATCTTATGACCTAAGTTGTTGAACCACTATCCTAATTGTTTTTGGATTATCTTAGTATTTTATAGTTTAATACTATTTTTTTTATTTTTACATGGCGATACAAGTTCTATAGAGATAGGTGGAGTTGGACGAGATAATTTTGGTTTAACTCACTTCTTTTTTAATCACTATAGGGATCAATACTAATGATTAGACAGAGGCTTGGACATTTCTAATGGCTCTTGAGAAAGCTTGTGAATTGGGTTGGAAGAAAATGATTTGTAAGTTGGATTTTATTTTTATTTTTTCTTCTAAATAATGAAAGGTTTAAAGAGTCTTCATCAAACAGATTTTTCACCTTTCCTGAAATTTTGATTTTATTTATATATTATTCATATCTATAGAGAATGAAATGTTGTTCTAAACTATAATGGGTCTCTAATGTTAATCACACTTGTAAGGCCGTAGATTGGGAATTCATGTATTCTACTCAATATTTATAATTTTTTCAACTCTAAACATAATGATTTAATTTGATTTGTCTATATTTTTTTTTAAATGTTATTTTTTATTAATTTCATGGTTTCTTTTAGTTCTTGGAGGTGGTGGATATGTGAAAAACTTTTAAGATTTAGTGATAGATGTTTTCATTTGGAATTCTTTGTGTAATTTTCTTTAATCCATTAATAAATATATTTATCCTTTTACCCCCCACCCCCATATATATATATATATATATATATATATCTTCTTGTCAATATAAATTAATTATAGCATAAAACATTACAAAGTATTAATGTACATGAATTTATCATAATTATAAATTAAAATACATAAGCTTGTTAAAATAATTACAAGGAAAATAATGAACATGTTTAAAACAATACAAGGAGGAGAACCAAAGGAAAAACATAAAAGATATATTTTTTTAATATTTTTAAATATTTAAAATTTTAAAATAAAGTAAAATCATTTTTTAAAATTTTAAGATAAAGTAAAATCATTTTCCTAATCAGAATGTGAGTATGAATCCATGTGATCTTTGGAGAATTCAAGTTAAGCTGCCTTAAGGGTCTTCAATACAGACCTAGTACAGAAGTTGCTTGGTTAAGTTACCATGATTAGCCTTATTGACAAGGCAAGAATTATTGATATTGTGGTTCACCTTATGAGTCCTATATGCTAGATTTATATTAATGATATTTATAATTATGCACTTTTTGAGACTGATATACCGTGTGAGTGATGCATTTTGCATATATTGTATGAGTAATGCATTTATGATTGTTCTATATTTGGTGTGAGTAAGGTAATTATGATTGTTTTATAGCTGGTGCAGGTAATGCACTCAAGATTATTTTCATATTGTGCTAGAGATTGTATACAAGTACCTTGTGCGAGTAATGCACTTGAATAATTATTGTTTTCATATCGTGTGTACATGTGTAGTATACTTAAGTAAATTATTGTCTTCATGTGAGTGATGCACCTTGAGACAGTACTTGTACTTTGTATGAATGAGAATTTTATGTATTTATTGTGTGAGTGTTGCATTAATGCATTATTCATATGGGTGGTGTATTCCTGTAAAGTGGGAATTGGTAATCGCTCTTTGTTGTCAGAGTGAGGTGTTTAGATATCTTGGGTTGTGGATGTTCGCTAGTGTATGACTATGTGTGTCATTGCATGGTGATTGTGATTTTCCTTAATGGGAACAACTTTTTCTGGTTGGTATCTTCAATGATGTTGGCTTCGTTAAGTAGAAAGGATCTCATGTTTTGAGTGATTGGAGTCCAAGATGACTCGTTGTTTTCCATGATTGAATGTATTTTCTTACTTACCTCGGATTTTGGGAATCCAAGCATAGTTTAGTATTGTACTCCCTCTCTTGTGACTAGAGTTAGTCACATAGTTCATGTGTTATGTAACTTGAGAAATTTGATATCTTATTTTATTGACTTTGATTAATTTACCAAATGTTGTCAAGGTCAACATTGAATTTTTTTATTTGTGTTTATGAGTAAGTATAGCCATCAATTTTTTTATACTTATTTATCTTGTGACATTTTTGGTCATGTGCAAATTATTGTTGAAATTGTATGCATTTTATGCCTTATTGTTGAAAGCAATTTTTTCTTTCCCCTTGGTTTTGATTTACTTTCTTAATGTTGGCTATGCTTGAATGTTTTAAACTATCGGTTAAGTTTCATATTATGTTCTCTATCATGTCCATGATGGGCCTCTGATAGATTGTATGAGGGAGTAGAATATGGAAAATGTACTAGATCTTGGTGTGTATGTTGCTAGAATTATGACAGATTGAAATTCCTTGATTCATTGTTAAATGCAAGTGATTATTGTGTGAAATGTCGAGAAAGTTTTGAAATAGCTAGTGATGTTATGGATCCATTGATATGAGTGTCTTGCCGATTAGTGTGGTCGTCATGTCTAGATAGTAAAAAGGGTGTTAAATGGAATTTGAGAATATGTTTAAATGTTGATTCCTGATTATATATATATATATATATATATATATATATATATATATATATATATATATATATATATATATATATATATATATATATATATATATATATATATATATATATATATATATGTCCATGAGATATGAGAGAATTTTTTTGTATATGATGAAATAAGAGGTAATGGTAGAAAGAATGTTAGTTGAGAAAGCAAAGTAGTTGTGTAGCAGAATTCAATTAAAGATAGATAAATAGAGAAATAAGGATAAAAAATCCTAAAGAATAAACACAAGAAAAGGAAGTAACAATTTGTGGGAATATAAGTCAGATGTGAGTAGATAATTTAGAATGGATACGGGAATAGAATGGGAATTCCTCATAATTGTATGATAGGATGTAGAATATTGTAGTAGCGCAAACTATAAATGGGGGAATGAAAAATCTAAAATGGTCGAGATAATAATGCTAGAAGTTGAAGGTGAGAAGAAATCTTTGAGATAAGAAGATTTGTGTGGAAATGGAAGGAAGAGATGAGGTTGAAGGAGTTGATTGGAGTTAACATATAGAGTGTATTGCTAGTAAATGAAGAAAAGTGTAGCAGAACTGCAATGGGATAAGGGAATTTATTGGATGGTAATTTAAGTTAGAACATTTGAACCAATAGTTGTTTTAAATGGAAGTAAGATTAGAAGGATAGAGAAGGGTGAGTGTAGATTGGTTGAGAAAAGGATGGGAGGATACTTGGAAAAAATGAATAAAAGAGATTATGATTCTAAATATGATGAAGGTATAGACTATAATTCAAGTTCAAATTGAGGCAATAGAAGATAAATAAGAGATAATGCAATCGATGTAGATAATGATAGAAAGGAGAGAAGTACATAGAAGGTACAAGTGTATATGCATGGAAATTTCAAAACTAGATTTATCAAAGGAAAAATGTATAGCAAGTTTCCTAGTCTTAGAGGAGTTGTATGCATGATGGTTGGTTTTGACCTAGTTGGTGCACTGTTGGAGATTTTTTTATTGTTTTGAGACCTCAACCTAGTGTGGTTTAGGAGGACTAATATTTTGAGAATATCTTGTGTTTTGTTAAAATTATGATACTTGATTTGTGCTTGTATGTTTCTATGATGGACTATGATTTATGCCTTGTATGATGGGCATCAAAAGTGTGATTAATTTGTGATCAAGGGAAAATTCTAAAATTAGTGTTAGAGGGGTTAGCACAATAACATCAAAATTCCTATGAAATAACAAAGTACAAAGGAAGTGAAGTGAAGACAAAAGGGATGAAGTTACCCTAAGTCTCCACCTTCCATGATTAACCTTTGTTACACCTCCTAGCTTGCAGATAAATAACAATGCCCTCAGATTTATGTGAGCAGCTATGACTAAAGACTAAGCCCTATGCAAGTGTTGAAGGATTTGCAGAAAATAAAATAACCCTACAATGGACTAAAATGCCTATGACTGTAAGTGACTATAACCCTAAGTTGACAGCAAATTGACATAGACTAAGAGTGCAAGAAGTCAAGAGAGCAAGAGAGCCAGGAGGAGCAAATGAGATCAAAATTGCCCTTTTATAAAAACTACAATTTTGAACGTGTGGCCAGGATGAAAAGATGACAAGAACCCTAAGATCAATGCCTAAGATTGAATGTTGCTATGTGCATTAGGGTTAGGTCAAAATTAGGGCAACAGGTAGGAATGAAGGGTCAAGATTGAATTATAAAATAATTCAATCAATGGTCGAAATTAAATGAGATGTCAAAAGTCAAGAATTAATTTGGAAGGTAAGGCTGGCACGGACAAAGAGGTTGCTGGAGAAATTAAATAATAAAATTTATTTACTCCAGGTGACTAGTAAATAATTAAATAATAAAGATATTATTTAATTATGGAAGAATGTGACAAAAGAATTATTTTGAATTTAAATAATGATTTAATTCAAAATTCAGGAGAATTGGCTAAATTAAATAAATCAAATTTATTTAATTTTAAAGAGAGAAAAAGCTAATGAATAATTAAATAATTAGGATAATTATTTAATTATAGTGGGAAGTGGACAAAATTAAATAAATAAGAATTTATTTAATTTTTAGAAGAAGGGGATTTAATTAGTGACGTAATTAAATAAATAAAATTTATTTAATTAATCAAGAAGACATAAATGACAAAGGGAAATTAAATAAATTATAAAATTTATTTAATTAAAGGAAGACTTAGATAATTAATGACGTATTAGATAAATAAATACTATTTATTTATTTAATAATCAAGGAGGAATAAATGGCATGAATTAATTAAATAATTATGAATTATTTAATCAATAGTCGAATGTGGACCAAGGACATAATTAAATAACTTAATTATGCTAGGACGAAAGTGGTAAAATGAAGCTTGCAGGCCTAGGTCATTTTTAGGTGTCTACAATTTCTTATGCTTGAATGTTGGTTATGCACTTAAGCCATACCATCCAATTGTTTCTCATATTGGTGGCTCTTTTATGCTCTATAAAATGAGCCATAAGTCACTTGGATGTAATTGGATGGTAGTTGTACCATGTGTTGTTATGATATACCATGTATCTGGTGTGCCTGATTGGCTTACTATACATATTCAGGATCCAAAGGTGGTGCTAGTGGAGCCACCGAGATTTTGGAGAGGTGTAACATTAAGTTGTGGAACTGCAATGTTGTACAGTATAGGGTCCAGTGTGACTAGTATTTGGTGGATAGTGCCACCTTGGAGAATGCAAAGGATATTGAGAGATCATTTCCGCATTTGATATTTTATCATACTTCTATTTCTACATATTATGACTTATTATATATACTAGATGTTTAAGACTATGTTATGTAGATGTTTTGTAATAAGACATCGAGACAATGTCTCTTCCAAGTGGGGAAGGTTGTCACATCTCAGAATTTGATGTTGCTTGCATATACTTTATGTGGAATTGATATATGAATAAATGTGTGTGGTAGAATAAATGTTATGTTATTTCAAAGATGAAATAAGTGAAAGTTTATTCTATTTTAGAAAAGATGAAATGTGACGAATATGATTTTATTTCAAAAAGATACAATATAGAAAATGTTATTTTGGAACGATGAATTATATTGCTTTGATTTATATTTTCTTGGGCACTAATCTATTAATGGGTGCCTGAGTTTTCATGAGTTGTAGGTTATCGAAGACCAAGGGTTTGGTTAAGCTAGAGGAGGCTAGTTACCTGGTAGGGTTAAGATGGAGTGGCCTCTCTTGCACACACAACACTTAGTAAACATATAGTTGCATTTAGAATTTCATTTAGTTAATTATTTTATATTGCTTCTTACTTATATTTGTTTATTTAATTAATTGGTGGTAGAAATTAAATGCACTTAGAAAAATAAAAGAATTTGTTTTATTTATTTTAATTAATGATTTTATTTGAAGATTAAATTATATTTATTATTTTGTGGATAATTATGATGCATGACAAATAAATTGTGTTTTCTATTAAAAATTAGTTTTATTGGATAAATTTGAAATAAATCTTGGAAAAGAAAGAAAGATTTTTGGAAAAAAATCAGTGAGATAGAAAACTTCAGAAAAATAGAAAAATAGGAGAAAAGAAGATAAATTTTAAAAAAATACAAAAAAAAGCAAACTGTAAAGATGGGAAAAAGAGAAAATAATAAAAAGGGAATAATCTCTTATTAGAACTTTCAACACTAGAAAAGTCATTGAGAGCTCTAGATTCATTTTCTCTATCTTTCATTCTGTAAAAACAATAACAGAAACAAGCACAATAGAGTAGGGAATTTGAGAAAAGTAGAAAAATAATAGTGGAAAGAGAAGGAGAATAAGAGTGACCCAAAGAAAGATAGGGTTTTACTAGGTTTTTATTCATTTTCCCAATGTATTTAATTTCAGAATGTGTGAATAAATAATTGTTTTGTGTGAAAGATTGAATTCCTTTGTTGATACCCAATTGATTGTACAAATTGTAATCATGTGTTTGGTGTTTTAAACTTTTATTTTTTGTATGAAATTTAACATCATGGTTGTACTAGTTTGTATTTTCTTGTACCTTATATAATATATACATACATATATATATATGTATGTATATATTATATTATATTATTGTTGTAAATTGTATTTTGTATAGTAACACAAGTTGTATTTTATATTTATCATTAAAATGCTATATTTACCAGCAACAAATATAATAATATTATATATCTGTATATATATTATACTGCACTATATAACATATATACATATATATAATACTACAATAAATATATTTGGAGAGGATATAAAACATTATATGTAGAGGTCAAAATATTTAAAGAAATCATTGTTTATTTTCATTAAAGGAAATTTATTTTTAAAGAAATAGTTTGAAGTATTTAAGTGCAGCTACTGCCGCATATGGGAAGGCTACTATGGAAGGTAGTCACCCTTCCATAGGCCACGAGTGTAGCCACTATTGCACATGGGAAGGCTGTTGTGGAAGGCAACCACCCTTCCACAGGCCGAGACCTATGGAATGGGTGCTACCATCCATAGGTGGGTATGTGCAGGATCATGATGGGCCAAAAAGTGGCAATATGATGATGGGTATGTGGCCGAATTTTCTTTAACCTAAAATTGATGAAACGGAAAAGTTTTTAAAGGAGATTCTTAGATTTTGCCAATATAAATTATGCTTCACTTTGAATTTAATAAGTAATTATTATTCAAATTACGACTAAAGTCCTGATTGATAGGCCAATTGAAAAACATCTATAACTTTCAAACGGTATCCTCCAAACCATCACGATCTATTAACTTAGCATACTATAGGATTAAAAAGAAAAATTGAATTTCAGATTTTTGATATTAAGTTAAGGTGAGTGAGACATCACCAGAGTTTTATATTTAAAAATTTGTAATAAAAATTCGCAGTGGTATTACTTGGAAAAAATTACAAAAATATGCATCTACGCCCGGACACGAGTCCTCTACTTATATCTAAAATATTATAAAATATAATTATCACATTTTATTGTGGTTAGGGTGGTCAAACAAACACCTACTTCTTATTTTTTCCACAGAATTTAAGTACTATTGCATTGAAATTTCGATTTTCATCAAATAGATTTATTTCTTCATATTGTGTCTGCACATGCAAGTAGCACCTCCCTGTGATGGATTCCCACCATCCTGGCATTGTACTACATATGTTACCTCTCGATTTGTGAAACATGAACGTTATCTTAAATATCCTTATATGTTTTGTGATTTCTTTGCATGGATTCATATCTACGGACCATTATATATATATATATATATATATTCTATGATTTTTTCCTCTATAAAGTGTTTTGATTTTGCAAATATATATATATATACACACACACAAAATTTTGCAATTTGACAGTAAACATGTATAAATTGTTGTTAAAATCCCATTTTGATCAATAATTAATCTTTGATGTAAATTGAATTTTTTGCCTATGCTAAACATATAAATATGAATATGAATATATATATATATATATATATACATACATGCAAGAAGATTTTTTCAATAATGCTATGATTGAATTCAGTTCATATTCAAATTGAAAATTCTATTTATACAAAATGACTTATTATAATTTAATATGCAAAGGAAAGATATGTAAATACATATATTGGCTATTTTCCATTTCAAATATAAGTAAGTTGATTGGGTTGAGTTAAAGAGTTAAATATAAACAATTTGTTTTTATTTGGATTATTTCATTTTTTGTTGGAATTGTAAATATAATTGGACTTGCAAACCAAAATAATGAACTTGGAGTAAAATGTGTTTTCAAAAAGAACTCAATGATTGGTGGATGTATGCAAATTAAACAAACTTATGAGTTTCTATGTTATATTTATTCTTTTTATGAGATTACTTCCTGGACAGGATGCTGAATGTGGGTACCCAAAGATGGTAATTTACTTTTTCTAAATTACCATTTTATTTATTATTGCTTGGCTAAGCTACTGTATTGGTAAAATAGATAGTTTGAAAAGCCTATATTTTATATTAAATATATGTCTATGCCACATCCTATATGAAATTATTATGTTATTCTAGTATAGGAATGCATATAGGCATTAGGCACACATCAAGAGATTCCCTCCTACTTATATTGTTCCAAGTTGCTAGGCTTCTCATGTTGGGTTGGTGCTTTCTTCATGTTAGGAAGAAACTCAGGGAAGTTCAATACTTCATGGTTGGGTGGAAAAAGCACCTTAACCTCACTCTTGGCCTCAGCCTGTGGAAGAATAGTAGAGTCATGGTGGTTGAGGATAGAGATTCTTTTATTATATGGATATAATTCTTTGTATTATACGTGTATGGATTACTTAGCCAATCTATAAATGTAAACTTATCTTCATGGATGTAATTTTTGATGCAAAACTTATATTTGTAACACTAAAACATATGTAATGTAACACCCTATTGGTATGAGACTATATTTTATTATTGTAACTTGCCTTAGAGCATTTATAGATATTTTATTTAATATATTTATATCACTTTCCTTATTTGGAATATGCATTGATTATTAGAATACTATTTTTAGTATGTGAGTTTTCTATGCTTTACACCACTAGAATCCCATGCCGCTCACTAAACTTTTGTTTGAACCTCTCTAGTAGATACATCTTAATGATATGTTGTGACTGTACAGTGCGCCTGATAAGATAGCTAGGCTGTCGACACCACGACATATGGTCATCCTCACCAATCCATAGAGCACAAGTCTTGTATGGCCTCCAAATGAAACTGACCAAAGTTTCTAGACCATGCCTCTAGTACCCCACATCACCAACATGTGTCTGTATCAAAGCCCCATGGTACATATAAGCATATGGAGCGTTTCCCACTAGTTGTCGAACCACTGGAGGTTGAAACACTGATATGTGCTCCCAAGCCCAAACTGTCAACAATGTAACATCGCAGCTCATACTATGTCCTCCTCTGTAAGTGATGTCATGTAGCTAGAAATAGAGCATGGCCAGTAGACATGGCCCCCACATTTGTACTGTGCCTGAGCCAACCATCAATCCAAGTGCCTTCCCTAACCTACTGAGAAACCATGCCCCCTACGATCGGGAATCAAAACTCGTGCTATCAATGCACATAAAACATAATTGAATCTATCATATGTCTTTTCTAGGGTCTCCCATATGATCTCATACCCATGGATGCTAAGCTTTGCATCGTCGTCACACTTGTAGTGCTCATACAATGCATGTAGCCCTCAAGTGGGGTCATATCCTACCATGTAAACATCCTCCAAGGTGAATGTTGCCTCCCCTAAAGGAAAATGGAAACTGCTCATCTCAGAGTTCCATCACTCTACCAATGTTGTCAACATCCCCTTGTTTTCCCTAATCACATGCATATATGTGATGTAAAATAAAATGAGCTCCAACAATGACTATCTTTTTGTGTCGCTCAATTGGTCCTGTAGTCAGAAAACATTTAGTCTTGACTCTTGCATATAAATAGGAGGTAGATGCACCTAAAATCATCAAGCAACCAATAATTTCAATCCATGACCTTCAATTGGCCTTTTAAACCTAAGTTGACCAGGTCAAAATTTCCTAGTCCGGGGAAAAAATTTAACTAGCCAATTGTGTCGCAGTTTTGGCATATGCATCACACATGTTTTAATTGGATCACAATTGTGATTGTGTCACATTCCTATCATATGCATCATTTTGTACTACACATGTGTCACAACCAGTCATTTTTATCATTCCCAGTTGCACATGCGATTAAAAAATGCACTTTTGTCACACAAATTTATGCGTTGCACCACAAATGCTTCTCCCCTAACCCTCATATAATTGCGTCGCATTGAGATGATTGGTTAGCTACTACTAATGCTTTCATTAATTGCAGGTATGGAAACATGGTGATTTCAAATGGGGAGAAAATGGAACAGTTAACATTGTACCCTCTAGACAACGCAACCATTATTGGAAACGGAGGATCCTTTGTGGATCGATAGTGACTTAGAGGATTCTCTACCTATTTTGACAATAGATCAAAGTATGGAATTTGAAGATATTTCAGAAGACACTGTTATTAATGATTTATTACAAAATCACTATTTATTTGATAATGATCTTGAGACAATGATTTTTCCTACGAGCATAAGTGATAATTCCCTATTTGGAAATTTTCTATTAGTAGGTAGTTCACAATTTGTTCAACACTTTATTACTTTGCATCAATTATTACCACATGATTTTATATGCAATCCATTTTTTATGTCTGGAAATACTGACCCATCTTCATCTAATTCACAACTACTTGTTTGTAGATACCCTTATATAGTCCCAAGTTATTGAAATCTTACCTAGTAAAACACTTAACATCAATCCTAGTTTGAATGCCTCCAAATTGAGATGTTGTGTGCCTATAAAGATTCCTTTGCTTGGGATTATCAAGATATGAGAGGTATTCATCCTGCAACTTGTACACAAATCTATATAGAACAAGGGAGTAGACCTGTGCAACAACCCTAGAGAAGGTTAAACCCTGCCTTACGCGAAAGAGTTAAGGAAGAACTTCAAAAGTTGCTTAATGTAGGATTTATCTACCCTATATCAGATAGCCAATGGGTATCTCCACTTGTAGTAGTACCTTTAAAGAATGGAAAGTGGTGAATATGTGTTGATTGTGGAGCCCTTAACAAGGCCACCAAGAAAGACCATTTCCCACTTCCTTTCATTGACCAAGTCTTAGAAAGCTTAGCTAGAAAAAAGTTATTTTCCTGTCTTGATGGGTTTAGTGTGTATAACCAAATTTGTATTGCCTGAGAAGACCAAGACAAAACTACTTTTACTTGCCCCTAGGGAACATTTACCTATAATGTCTTACCTTTTGGATTGTGTAATGCACCCACTACTTTCCAATGAGCTATTCTAAGTATTTTTTATTTATTTAATTCATGATTGTGTAGAAGTGTATACAAATGACTTTACTATTTATGGTAACACATATGATGAAGCTAAGGAAAATATTGAGAAAGTGCTTAAACGATGTGTTGGTACTAACCTTTCTTTAAGTCATGAAAAATTTCATATCTTAATGACTGAAGGAATTTTTTTGGGTCACTATATTTCTCAAAAAGGAATTGAGGTGGATCCAAAAAATATTATTCAAGACTTTCATATACCTACTTTCCCAAAGGATGTGTGTAGTCTCCTAGGACATGTTGGTTATTACAGGAGGTTTATTCAAAATTTTAAGAAAGATTGCCTCACCTCTCTTTGTGTTGCTCAGTAAGGATGTAGAGTTCTTATGGACACCAGAATGCCAACAGGCCTTCGAGGAAATGAAAGGTAGGTTGATAACTACACCTATGTTGTGAGGACCCAATTGGGAACTTCCATTCCATATACATACCGACACAACAAATACTTCTATGGGGGCCATCCTTGAAAAAAGGAAGACACTCTCTTTTACCCTGTTTACTATATCAGTAAGAATTTCAATGGTGCTGAGGTAAACTATACTATCACTGAGAAAAAATTCTTGGCTATAGTTTATGTAATAAATAAATTTCACCACTATATCACTGGATATAAAAATTTTGTACATACAAATCATTCTTCCATTAGAGTTTTTATGAACAAACCTATCATTACAAGGAGAGTGATTCGGTGGTTACTTCTTTTGTAGGAGTTTGATATTACCATCCTTGACAAATCAGGATGAGAGAATGTAGTGGCCAATTTTCTCTCTAGACTACAATGAGAAGATGAACCAACTCTAGTTGATGACACCTTTCTAGACACACATGATTTTTCTATATTAGCGAAAAGTTTGCGGTATGCTGACTTGGAAAATTATTTGGTTACTTGTAGGTTCCCATATCATTTCTTGCCTAGGGAATGTTGAAAGTTGGTGGACTCAATCATGATTACACATGGATTAATAGAATGCTCTTCTGATGATGCCTTGATAATATCATGTGTCGGTCTATGCGAGAGGAAGATGTCTTTGACATTAATGCGCATGCCACACAGAACCTTGCGGAGGGAATTTTTCTACCCATAGGACTTCCCAGAAGATCATAACCATTGGTTATTATTGGTCCACACTCCATAAGGACAGTAAGTACTATGTTCAACTTTGTGACAAATTTCAACATATGGGGCAGCCTACCCACTCTGATGAAATTCCTTTACACCCTCAGTTATCCATATAACCATTTGAAAAATAGGGGTTACATTTTGTAGGGCCAATTAATCCTCCTTAGAATAAAGAATATATCTTGGTTTGTACAAATTATGTCACTAAATGGGTAGAGGTATTATCCTTAAAGAAAGGTTGCTAACTTCTTGTATTCTGAGATTTTTACAAAGTATGGCATGGCTTGTAAAATTTTCATGGACCAGGGAGCACATTTCACCTCTGAGTTGATTGTAGCATTCATACGAGAATATGAAATTAAGCATCAAAAGTCATCCCCATATCATCTGTAAACCAATGGGAAAGTGGAAGTAACCAATCGAGAACAAGAAAATATTCTCATGAAGACAATAGTGTTCCACAAGAAAGACTGGGTAGAAAGACTTCCCGAAGCAGTTTGGGAATATCGTACAACCTAGAAGACAACCACAGGGCTGACACCATATGAGCTCGTTTATGGCAAGAAGGTTGTTTTTCCAATTGAATTATAAATGAAGAATCTATGCACTACCCTTTAGCATGGAATGAGTCTCAATGAAACATAGGAGAGACTTTCTCAACTCCACTCACTCAATGAAATGCGTTAGGAGGCTCTTTTCCATGAAAACGTGGTATAGAAGCAAAGAGCGCAGTGACATGACCGCTTCATTTGGTCACATAAATTCCAACCAGGGGATTGGGCATTACTTTATGACTCTTGGTTCCAGGTCTTCAAAGGGAATTTCCACACTCATTGGCTTGCTCCTTATAAAATTCAAACTATGTATGATAACGGTGTTGTTCAACTATGTAATGTAGATTTTGAATGCATGACTCTTCTTGTTAATGGGAATCGTTTGAATCTCTACAAATTCCCCCTTTCAAAGGAAACATTTTCCTGAACTATGAAGGAGGAACTGACTCTTACTCCTCTTACTTCTTCTAAATAATGTTAAAAAAAAATTGAAAAAAAAAGAGATAAAACAACAAACTCTTGTCACTCTTATGCCAAGAACCTAAGGGGAGGCTGATATTCCTAATGTTACCTATTCCATGATGTGATAGGAATGGAACTGTTCCTTCCCATTATCCTTTCGGCCTTCCTTCTTGATTATTTCCTACTCTAGTTTGGTTGACATTGGTTCATGTTCTTTTTGTAGACAAGACCATCTGTCTCATTGACACTAGAGATTGGCACCCATTTCTGGCATTACTGGCACTCTTCGAGCAGGAGCTTCCTTTATGTTCTAGTCCAAAGTAATTTGTACGTTTCTCATCGCTGTCAGTTGTGATGTCACTTCATTGTTTTGTTGTCTGCCCTATCAACAATACGACACTTCCATCCCATTAGTATTTTTCACTATTGATGACTAAGCATCATTTCTCACATGTCTGATTCTTTTCTTGGCTTTTCATGATGGCCCAAATTTTTCTACTGGTTCACGATGGCCACCTCAGCTCTATACAACATGACATGACCAGTGCTTCTCATCGATAGCAGTACTTTTAAAAAAATATTTTTATTTACAGTTTTTAAATGCTCTTATTTCTTGTGATGAATGGTGATATGCCACATGGATGGTCTATCATTAAGTTGGGAAGCGGGATAAGCTTGGTAAACATGTTAATAAAATAATCTAATAATATTATTAGATTATTTTATTACTATTTGTTACTCATCTACCATCTCCTCAATTTTCGCCACCCTCCTTCATAATAGCAACTTAATTTCGCTTGGCTTCACCATACTGGCGAATGTCCTTTGCAATAAATCCAACCCTACCTATCATGATTACTAAAATTAGACTACTTTTTCATTGATTTGGTAAAATCACTCTTGTTTTCCTTCTGAGTAAGTTTTTTTTGTTGTTATTGTTGGGTATGTGTAGGATCATGATGGGCCAAAAAGTGGCAATATGATGGGTATGTGGTTGACGACTTTTTTTGTACCCAAAATTGATGAAACGAAAAGGGTTTTTAAAGGAGATTCTTAGCTTTCCACAAATATAAATTATGCTTTACTTTGAATTTAATAAGATTTGCTTTCTATTCAAATTATGACTAAAGTCCTGATTGATAGACTAATTAAAAATATCTATAGCTTTTCGAAATGGTATCCACATTTTTGAATCAAAACATCGTCACATTCTATGCTTATATACTATAGGATTTAAAAAATAAAATTTAATTTCATGAAATTTTGACCAAGTTAATTTCATGAGAAGTTTTGACCAAGTTAAAATTAATTCGAGACACTCGGTTTTACTTTTAAAATTTGTAATAAAAATTCATAATTAATTACTTGGAAAAAAAATTACAAAAAAATATATACATCATTGGACATAGGTCTCTACTTATATCAAATATTATAAAAAATAATATTATCATTTTATTGTGGTTAGGGTGAGTGGGAGCCAGACACACTTCTTATTTTCTGAAATTAAGTACTCTGCATTGAAATTTCAAATTTTTAACCAAATAGATTTTTTCTTTTTTAAACAAACCCTAGTAGTTTAGAAACTACATTAATTTTCTACAAATTCTATTCTTATATTTTTGAAATATATAGATAACTTATTCAAATTTTACATCAAGTTGCCTAACTCTGATTTTTCTGATTTTTTTGCCACTTAAGGGTCTGTTTTTTCCATGATGATCCTACACATACCCTATTACAACCATCTGCTGTTGAAACTTGTTAAGCTACTTTCACACTTCCTAGAAAGTATTTCCCATGGTGAAGGATAGGAGGCCTCGTTATGAACCTACTTCAATGGAGGAGTTGCAAGCTCATGGAAATAAGGAAGTTTATGCAGTATTCAAAGAGGCCAAGTGGGATGTGCATTTCAAGAATTTAAGGGGTTTCAATAAGAGGGTTGCTCAGGAATTTCTTTGGGTTTCGATGGGAAAAAGGTTTTTGTGCAAGGACTGGAATTTTGTATTACTGTTACAGTTGTGTCTGATGTCACAAGCTTTCCCTCAACAGGTGAGAATTATTTCCCCAGTGGCCCAAAGAAGGTAACATACTTGAAACCACTATGCACAATATTTCTAAAGAGGTGTGAATCTGTGGAAATCATGTAGGGACAAGGAACTAAATTGGGTTCCTTACCAGACATTTGGAATGAGGTTACCAATTTTGTGATTTAGGAAGGTATGTTTACCTATATACTCAACATTTCATATTGTTAACCCATTTAAGGTGGAATTAACATGTAAATGTGCCTTATTTCTTGCATTTTTCTTAGTAGAGAATGAGTAAAGTTGTTGAAAAAGGAAAAATTAATTCATTAGCTCTCATCATGGTCTGATTCGGTTGCTAGTCATTTATTCTCTCAAAAATATTTCTCCCCCAGGTGACTAGGACACATTTGCTAACGTAAATGATGGTACTAGCTTTGATGCCTCTAAAGATCCCTCAGATAAATCCCTCTCTAAAGATTTTGAAGAGGAAGAGAAAACCCCTATCACACCTAAAGGAAGTCCTGAGGAAAGTCGTGAACCTAGTAAAAACCCCTCAAAGAAACAAACCACCAGGAAGTCACCTAGGAACCCCTTGAACATTAAAGAAATTGGAACTTCTACTGGTAATTCTTCTAAGGCCTCAGGTTCATTTGGTAAAAAGGCTAGGAGGAAACAAATTTTGTTTGAGGGATGTTCAAAAGAATTTGGTCTTGAGTCTCCATGTGATAAAAAGAGTAAGAAGGCTACCACTATTCCTTTCAATCAACTAGAAGACTTGGAAATTGTGGTCATTCATATGGATAGACCTATGAAAGCTAACCCAAGCTTAGATGTTGATATATTGTCTGAAGTTTTGAAGAAAGAAGGAAAGGAAAGTAGGGAGCATAGAAGGGCGAAAAGGAAAACTACCCTTGCACCAGGAAGAAAGAGGAAGGGAAAGAAATAGAAAGAAATTAGGTCTCCTCCTCATAGATCTAAAGAATCTACTAATGATTCCCCTAAAAAATAACCCTTAAATAATAAAGACCATGTTCCATCTACCTCACAGAGTACATCCCCACTACATTGTAATGATGAGACTAATGTAGAAATAGAGGATATAACTAAAACATGGTTATTGCATCAAAACAAAGAGACTAATGAGGGGATTGATGAAATTCTAAACCAAATTGGACAAGGACATTTTCTAGAATTAATGTGGAGGAAGAAGAACTAGATACAGGGGAGAAAAACAAGTATGGGGACCCTCTCTCCCCATTGCATCAATTTAATGAGGAACAACTTAATGATATTTATGGAGGAGTGGTAATTAGTGTATCCACTATACAAATAGGGCTTGAGAAATTAGGTTCTTTAGAGGGAACATAATTGGATAATGAGCAAGAAAAAGAGGTATCCATAGAACATGTTTCTACTAATGCAAAGAAACAAGATAGTTCCTTCTCCCTTGTTGAACAATTAGGTGCAGAGAATCTAATGATAGTATAGTATGTGGAACATGGCAGCAAAGAAAAATTCCTTGACCAAGAAGAGATAAAGTATGACATTAAAATGAAGACAGGGGTTGAGACAAAGGTTGAAGTTGGGTGATCCCACAATAGTGGTTTACACTTTCTAGGAGATCCTAATTTTTGCTGAAATCACATATTTTTAGAAAATATAATGATTTAAGCCTTGAAAAGTTCCATTTAAATTATTCCAATTGAAGAGGGTTTGATCAAACCACCTTAGATCAAACCCCCTTGGACAGAACCCTGCTAGTTTTAAACCATACCTATAATGGAGTCTCCTTTACACCTATCAAAATGCTAATAAAAAACCACTTTTGATTTACCTTTTGGGGGATCAAATGAATTTATTTAATTTATTTTTTTGTAATTATGTATTCCCTATCATAATCTTCCCAAAAAGTATAAATTTAAATAAATTTAATTTGATTATTATATTTATTTTTTATTTCTTGTGAATGTAGGTTTTTCACCAAAAATCAAGCTCTCTATTTTTCACATGTGGAAAAATAGCATATTATAAAAAAAATATGAAAAATATCTATGCACTAGATATTGATGTCCTTGATCCAACAAAAAAAATAAAATTGAATTTCGATGCATAAGAATAAATTTATTGTTTAGCTACTAAATCATGTCTAAATTATAACTTGTTTGACTTTGAAACTTAATTAAGAAAAAAAATATTCAATCAAATTCTATGAAACCAATTCCATGCACTAAATATTGTAGTTTTAAATCTAAATTCAAAAAAAAAAAAGAATTTAATCCTTCATAGAAAAAATTTATGTGTTAGCTACTAACATCACTCTTTAAAAGTGGTGTTTACTATTAAAACCTAGTTTTCAAAGGAGATGGAAAAAGAAGTGCAATATGATTCCAAAATTTCTCAAAAAAATATATTTAGAATCTACAGATAAAATGTCACAAATCACTAGTTTGCATCATCTTCAAATTCCTCATGGTTTAGCCGCTATAGGTGCCCGAAAGTGAAAATTTAGTTAAAAAAATCCAGTTCAATGTCTAGTTTGGCAAAAAATTGTAAACCAGTATAGTGGGATCACCCAACCAAAGAGAAGTTTGAGGAGAATGAAATTCTCCTCAAACAAATCAAGGAACTGTAGAATTCAGTTGAGAAATTACAAAAAGAAAATAAACAATTACAGGATCAACTTCACCAAGCCAGTGCCAACTCTCAGCTCCAATAAAGTGAGATTCAAAGGCTAAAAACTAAATTGGAACAGGTGATATCCTCCAGGGATGAGTATATGCTTATCTATGATCATGAGGTACAGATAGAAGAGTTGCAACAATAGTGGTCCCATGGGATTACTAGTACTGTTCAAAGTCTAACCAGGTTAACTTGGTTTGTAATTTTTCTCTCCTTGCATTGGGACATGCAAGACCTTAAGCTGGGAGGAAATGATGGGGGTCAAAGTGTCCCAATAATTTTACCCTTTGTCTTACTTTTTCCTTTATATTTCCTGCCATCCTGTCATTATTTGTCATAGAAAGTATAGTATTTGATGAAATGTAATGGGAAAATAAAATGAGTAAGAAAGTGCCAATATTGGTTGAAATGCTAACTAATTTATGGCTGACATGGCAGGAAGTAATTGGGAAACTACAGAGATGGTTGAGAACATGGATGGGAGTAATCAAGATTTTTTTGTCCATACTTTTTTTATTAGAGGGGTAAAAACTTTATTGAAGATCAGAAATAAAGCATTACATCACAGCAAAAGGCCAAAGCCCCAAGGAACCAAAAAAATGACTAAACAACACAAGAGCCAATCAACATCCAACATCAGTCTCTTCTCTTTCCTCAGCAATAATCATTTCTAGATCACGACGGAGCTCCTGGGAAATCTGCTCCCACCTCTCAATCTTCCAGCCATCAAGCTGTTCTGAAGCCCATTTCGCCAAGCAATCTGCAGCCCTATTCCACTCCCTCGGAATATGGACAAAAGACACCACTTCCATCAAGGAACTAATCTGCAGAATCTGCTGAACCAGCCTCGCCAACTGCCAACTGACATCAGCCATCTTCCTAACATTAAGCAAGTTAACCAAAACTTGTGAGTCAGACTCACAAATAACCTTTCTCCACCCCAAAGCAAAGGCCCGTTCCAGAGCGAAAAGGATCGCCAGACCTTCCATCAGGTTAACAGTCTGCACTCCTTCAAAGACAGAGAAGAAGAAAACCACCGTCCCTGAAGAATCCCTACCAACCCCCCCAATTCCTGCAGGCCCCGGATTTCCCCTAGAGGAGCCATCAGTATTAATCTTTAGAACCCCAACAGGAGGGGGAAGCCACTTACCTGTTCTCATCACTTTCTTCCTTGCCCGCCTTCCCCTTCGAACACAAGCCGAAGCCGAGGACATCTCCTGAAGTCCCAGTCTCTCCACCTTCTCAGCATCCTCTTTCTCCAAGGGATACACCACCTCACTCTTCGCTTCCACCGTCTCCCGAATCATACCCATAATCCTCTGCCAAATCTGCTGAATGACCATCTTTTCACCCCGAAAGATTCTACGATTCCGCTCCAACCAAATTTGCCAAAGAATGAAGGTAGGCCCAACATACCACACATCCTGTAAGAAGGTTGCCATCGCGGGAGGTCTGCCAAGACTACTCCAGAACTCCACCAAAGAGGAAGCATGAACACAAGGGCTTTTCCAAGCCTCCCACCAAAAATGCCACAGCCTCAAGGAGAAAGAGCAACGGAAAAACAAATGAGCAGAATCCTCCTCCCCATTCCCACACAAAACACACCTAGAAGGGCCTTGAAATCCCCGCTTCTGAATATTGTCCCAAGTCAAGCACTTCTTCCATGCCAAAGTCCAAATGAAGCAATTGCACTTTGGCCAAGAAAACTTATCCCAAACTCTCTGCCACCAACGAACCTCCACCCTGTCCAATTTGTGAGATAAGAGAACCTGATAGCCAGAGGCAACAGTATAAACACCCTTAGGGTTGGGGGACCAAGATAAAACATCTCCATCCGGGAGGGAGCTACAACTCCTGCTAGAAAGGATACGTTGCAATTCTGTACACTCCTCCTCCATCCCAACCACAGGCCAATCTTCATGATTCTTCCACCTAGCCACCCTCAACTGGCCATGGACAGATATTGACTTAAAATCACTCACCCTAACCCAACCAACTGCAGTGAACCTGTGACAAAGGGGCAACAGATGAGGAAACTGGGACACAATAGGGGGAAAACCGTCCCAAGAATCCAACCAAAAGTGAGCCTCCAGCCCACTTTTGCAAATCCAAAACAACCCATCCTTGACGAGAGCAGCCCCTTTCTTGAGTGTATCCCAAATCACCGAACCTTTCCCCACCAAAGGATAGCGGGGAATATCCATCTGAGGGATCTCCGGAAAATATTTGTGGGATAAAATCCTGGCCCAAGTCTGACCCTGCTCCACACACCACCTCCAAAATAGTTTAGCAGCAAGTGCTATCCCAGACAAAGATGACTGCCTCAATCCAAGACCGCCACAATGCTTCGGGCTACAAACAATTTCCCATCTAACCAGACTCCATTTGGAGGATGATAAATTACCAGCCCAAAGGAACTGTCTAATTAAGGCATCAAGATCTTGAACAAAACCAACCGGGGCCACCTGGAGCATACATCTATAAATGGGGAGAGCTTGAACCACAGATTTGATCAGCTGAACCCTTCCAGCAAAGGAC
Organism: Sequoia sempervirens; assembly: GCA_007258455.2. Lineage (NCBI taxonomy): Eukaryota > Viridiplantae > Streptophyta > Pinopsida > Cupressales > Cupressaceae > Sequoia > Sequoia sempervirens. The sequence goes on from VDFB02224009.1 coordinate 38,000, forward strand.
AACCACCTATGGGTCCAATGGTTAACTTTTGTCTGAAACTTATCCAAAATACTCTGCCAAGAGTCCCTGGGCATCCTTTTGACAGAGATAGGAATACCAAGATAGGTTAGAGGAAGGGAGCCAACCTGAAACCTTAAGATATTAGCAATCCTCCGCTGGATAGGACCAGGAGTATTGAAGAAGAAGATTGAGGACTTATCTTCATTAATTCGTTGACCCGAGGCAAGAAGATAAACATCTAGCACCGCACGCAAATGTGTAGCCTCCCTGATAGTAGCCATACCCATCAGCGCGGTATCATCCACAAACTGCAAATGAGACTGTGGGGGAATATTACCTCCCCATCGCCACCCCTGAATGAAACCCATCTCAACATTCTTTTTCAACAACCGGCCGAGACCTTCAGCCAAGAGCAAGAACAGATAAGGAGAAACCGGGTCGCCCTGACGTAGACCCCGGGAAGCACAAAACAACTTTGAGGGTTCACCATTAATCAGAACAGAGAAGGATACTGAAGTAACACAACTCATGACCCATTGGATCCACTCATCCCCAAAACCAAAAGCCCCAAGGATCTTTCGAAGAAAGGACCAACGAACTCTGTCATAAGCTTTGGCCATGTCCAGCTTGATGAACATTGCCTTATCCCTGGAAGTGGCCATAGAATGAATGGTTTCAGTAGCTATAACCACCCCATCCAAAATTTGTCTGCCCGCCACAAAACCACTCTGCTCCTCAGAGATCAAAACTGTGAGCCAATTTTTTAGCCTATCTGCAATTATTTTAGAGATAATTTTATAGATCACATTACAAAGAGAAATGGGCCTAAATTGACTGAGCCTATTTGCCCCCTCACATTTGGGGATAAGAGCCAAAAAGGTAGAATTCAGAGCTCGTAACATCTGCTTGTTCCTCTGAGATTCCTGGACTACCGCCAATAAATCAAGCTTGATAATATCCCAGAAATCTTGAAAGAACTCCACCGGAAAGCCATCAGGACCAGGGGCCTTCCCTTTCTTCATCTGGAACACCGTTCTCTCCAGCTCATCCATCGAGATATCACTCATAAGAGACTCATTCATGTCCATAGTGACCAAAGAAGGGATGCAAGACAAAACTTGAGCCTCCTCATTGGGAGCCCCCTGGGGATCCTCCCTAAATAGAGACTCAAAATACTGCACTGCTTCACACGAGATATCCTTAAAAGAGGAAAGAGGCTCACCATTGTCATTCACCAGGACAGAAATAGCATTCCCATGTCGCCTGGCTTTGACAGAATTGAAGAAGAAAGCAGTATTCTTGTCTCCCTCCTGAAGCCATTCAATTCATGCCTTCTGTTTCCAATAGATCTCTTCACGCAATTCACACTCCTCTAAAACTCTCAATGCCCTGGCTTCCTCTTGAAGTAAATGAGCAGTCACACCATTATCCCTAATCACCCTTGTAATGCTATTCAACCCAGCTTGGGCAGCACACTTAGCTTGAAAGATGTTCCCAAAGCACTGACGGTTCCAACGCTTAAGCTGATATTTAACAAATTGGAGAAGCTTAGCGAAAGTATACATTGCTGTACCAAAGGCAGGTCTACCATTTCTCCACCATTCAGTCATGTAATCATGAAGAGAGGGCTCCCATAGCCACATAAGCTGGAACTTAAAAGGGGGCGACCGGGGCACATGAGCTGAAGAAACAACAAGCTTGATAGGCCAATGGTCGGACCCCCTCCAATCCAAAATTTCTGAGCTAGAAGACCACAAGCCACCAACCCAAAAACAAGACACCAGGAACCGGTCAAGTCTTTCAGAAATGCAGAGATCCCCAAGCCTTCGATTGCTCCAGGTGAAAAGACCATTATTAGGCTTTACATCAACAAGATTCAAAGTAGAAATATTATCCTGAAGAAGCAAAGCAGAAGGCTCCAGCCTAGCACTACCACCCCGCTTCTCAGCCAACTCAGAGATAGCATTGAAGTCACCAGCCATGATCCAAGGATAAAAAGGCACCATACTCCGAACAAAATGAATATGAGCCCACAAAAATTGCTTACCCCGAAAATCAACAGGAGCATAGATATTAGTGAGGAGGATAGACTCCCCAGTCTCAAAGCAAGAAGCAATCATCGAGATAGAAGACTTGCTGGACATCCACCAAAGAGGGCGGATCTTCCGTGGATTCCAAAGGCAAGCCACTCCACCCGCAGACCCTTGAGCACCAATGCATTGGCACTCCCCGCTTCTCCACAACTTAGGAGATAAACCAATCATGCATTCAACAGATAACTTAGTCTCCTGTAAGAACAAAATATCAGGAGATTGACTTCTAACCAACTCACAAACAGCCTTTTGTCGAGGGTTGTTGTTCAAGCCCCTTGCATTCCATGATAGAACAATCATTTCAAAGAGCTAGAGAAGTGTGAATCCAAAGTCTTAACCGACCCAGACTCCACAAGAGTTTCCCCAGCTAACTTAATCTTTTCCATATCCTTCTTCCTGCCAAGCTTTGAAGATTTCTCCCCCAACCCTTTTTTGAGATCCTTTTGATGTATACCCAAAGGAGAAGGAGAAGACTTGAGATTCTTACCTACATCTGAACTCGCATGCAAAGCCAGAAAAGAGTTGTCTCCCCCACTCTTCTTCATTTCCACAGAAGAGATTGGCTCCACTTGGGCATCCATTGGAAGGTCAGTCACCATTTGCAAAGCACCAGAATCATGTGTATCCTGAGTAGCCCCAGAAGGAGGAACCTCCTGCCCAGAACACACAATACCCTGATCCAAGTTAACCAAGCCCGGATTCACTTCCTGCTGATCCAGATCATCCAAAACCTCAAATCTGTTAAAAGAGTCTTCATCTTGTCTTTCCTTCCAAGTCCTCTTTTGGCCTCGGTTTCTGTTACGATTCTTCACAGGGGCGAAGCCATCAGAACCATCACCATCCCCAGGAATGGGGTTCTTTCCCTTATCCTCCCTAGGTGGGTTATGGGAAGGCTGAGAATTAGGAGTCTCTCCAGGCCTAACCCTTGGACATCTTCGTTGCAAGTGACCATATTCATGGCATAGACGACATCGGAAAGGAAGTGTTTCATAGTCTAAAGACTGAACCCAAGAGTAAGGACCCACAGACATGTCCAAAGAATCTGGTAATGGTTTACTAAGATCAATTTCCACACAGATGCGAGCAAAAGTGATTACCTTTTTGAACTGAGTCTGCAGCGAGGAACCAACCGGCTTCCCAAGCATCGACCCCAACAGATGCAAAACATCATCCCGCCAGCATTCCACAGGAAACCGTGGGAGCCGAACCCACACCGGTACACGAGTTGGAAGCTCCTCAGCAGGGTTAAAACCAGCATGCCATGGTTTAAGAAACAGACCAACCTGATTATAGAAATAAGGGCCTCCTTCGAAGACCTTATTTCGATCCGCCATGCAATCAAAGGTAACCATGAAATAATTATTTGCCAAAAGTTTTATATCCATCTCACCCTCTGGCATCCAAGTCCGTCGAGCCCAAGATTCCAGAAATTGCAACGATATCCTCATACCCAGAAACTTACAGTAAAAGGAGTGCCTTGAATAATATTCAATATCTTCCGCAACCATTTCCAAAGGAATAACCAGTTTCGGCCTCTCCTTGCAACGTTCCAGGCAGCCATTAATCTTCGTGATCCGAGCTCCACTAGACGAGCCCACTCCATCTAGCCCCGTTTCCGGCATGAACAAATTATTATTGAAAACTTTCGAAGCGTGTTGAGGAGACTTCGCACCAAGCGCTGAACGGAAATCCATTTGAGGGTTTTCACCTGAGGTCTCCCCGGGAGACATAGTACCTAACTTATAGTGGGCATGCAAAGCCTTCGAGAAATAAAAATCTGAGACAAGGGTTTCAAAGCCCCCCCCACAGCTCACCACGATCCACTGGCCAAAGAACAAAATACACTGCTGAAGGGAAACCCCACACAGACCAGGCACCAAAGGCGTGCCCCTATCTGCACACCCGTGGCCCCCAGCTACACCCCACACTCTGGTCGGCGCCAAGGAACAGCCCGCACGCAGGAAAAAGGAAAGAGACCACTGCAGTGGCCACACACAACACCACACCCCGAAATGCAACCAACAAACCCCCCTCCCAGCGCAGATTCAAACCAGAACAAGAAACGGGCAAGGGCCGGATGCCCCGCCTAGCGGATGTGTTATACGCCATCCCAGTGTCCATTTTTCTTCGATTACTTCACTTTGCATTAATTATAAGGCCTGTCTATACTTATTTTGAAGTGAATTCTTGTAACAAATAATTTTATATTTTTGGCCAGCAACCGAACGTTAGTTTTTATTAGACTTGTATATTTTGTTGTTTATCAAACTTAACGGTTTGTTGGTTGTAGGCCATAAACAAACCATGTGAACTTATCGATGCTTTCTCTAGTATAAATATGTATCAGTCTAAATACTTTGGATATATAGCTAATAATATAATTTTGTCTCGTTGTTCAAAAAACATTTGAATTTTTTTGTATGCGTGTATGTTTGAGCTAAATTAGAAGAGAACATTAGTACCTTTATCAACAATCGACCAAGGAGGCAGGGCCCATTCCTTGCATCAATTGATGATCTGTTTGCAATTTCCAGTGTGGTAATTTAATGTGTGATTTGATTTCAAGTTTATTTCCTTTCTAAATATAAGTCAAATATCTATAATCTTGTGGAATTTGGTTTCTTGTAAATAGATATTGGTTATTCGGTATTGTGATTAGTTTCTTTACTCATTCATATATTTGTTAAGTCATTCTAGGATTAAAGATTTGGTTCATGCAAATTGGAATTCATCGTTGGTAGCACATCATTTCAACAGTACACTTCATCATTTTGTTATCACACTTTCTATGATTATTCATGTTACTGTAATTCCTATCGCAGTTTCTAGAAAACTTCCTATCTCAGTCTCTACTAGGAAGCAGGGGTAGTAGAATCAATCTTAATTCAGAATTAAAATTTTATTGTACAATTCTAGGATACTGGTTTTGATAGTATTAAATGAGAACTTAGAAGTGTGTATTGGATTAAAGGTAGGATTTTGTTCATTTGCAAAATTTTGTTTTAATTTGAATTTTAAGTTAAAAAGTGTGCTTCAATTCAAGTTCTTAGATGCATCCACCCCCCCTTAGTTCACTAGTTTCATCCCTTAGGTAGATTTCCACAACACTGTTCACAAGCTTACACCCCTGGATTGACATTAAGGAGTAAATTGAAGAAATTCCAAGGATTGATCTGAGCCCAAATCAAGATAGAATTACAAGGATCATTTTACCCATAATAGCAACCATAGTTTAATCCAATCATTTTGGCGTTGATTTCGGGGAATGGTGTTAAAGGCTTGTGAACCTAGTGAACTAAGTTATGAGCATTGTGCTAAGGAAAAAATTCTACATGACAGTCGACCTCATTTGGATAATTACCCTTACTTTGCTTTGTTGTAAGTTATTTAGGTGAATGAATCATAGAAGGGATAGTAGAGGGAGATTTGTTAAAAAGGATAAAGGGAGTAATATCACAACTAGAAAAATAAAAAAACAATTCAAAATAATTAGTTAAGTGAGGTAGCTCACAACAAGAAAAATTGAAAACTAAATTTCAATCATTAGATTTACCCTGACCCAATATCGAGAAGTGTCATAGAGTCAACTACCGTTGAGACACCTACAGGTACCCATCCAAGTTCTTCCAAAGTATTGCAAAGAAAGGTTGAAAACTTTTTTTAGGAATCTTACTGTCTAGAAGCTGGTCCATTCTTAAAAACCCAAGAGCCATTTAAAGCCTACTTTACCCCTTGGGAACTAGACATCATGGATCCCAACAACAAGAAAAACAACAACATCAACAACAAAAACAATCATAATAGAGAATTGGCCAACAATAATCTGATTCCCTTTGAGTTTCCAATCACACATCCCAAACAAGATGCCCCTATGAAGAACATTCCTCATTCTGCTTTACCTATTTTTCGTGGTCTTTCTATTGAGGATTTTGACATGTTCTTGTTTGAATTTGATGTGTTGTGCCACAACTATGATTATCAGAGTGATGCGCAGGAGCTCAAATTATTCCCAACCACATTAGAGGATGTAGCCCTATGATGGTTTATGAACCTTAGGAATATTAGAACATGGGAAGTCATGAAGGAATTATTCCTGACCAAGTACCAAGAGTATTGTAAAATAAAGGAGGTTTGGGAAGAAATATTGTGTATGACACAGAAGGAAGACGATTCCGTGGAGTACTACCTCAAATGCTTCATGTTCAATTTTCAACGATCGTGACAACAAGGGCTAACTCGATATGCAAAAAAATGTTGTTCCTTAGAGGAATCAAAGATGATACTATGGAAGCATTAAATTTAATAGGTAAAGGGAATATATTTAAAATGGACTTCAATGATATCTATGATATTTGCAAGAACTATTCAAGGTCTTAGTGCTTAGGTAGGAACTATCCAAGTAAGTTGTATTTTGCATGAACCTCAATAGGTATCACCATGTGTGAGATAGGTAATCTACTTGAAGACATCAAGACTGATTTGTTAAGTCATATGGGTAATCAGATAGACACTTTATATACATGAAGAAAACAAGAGGAGGTTGAAAAATCCTTAGCTATCTTTTGCCATGTTTGTCAAAAGAGGCACAGTGGCGAAGAGTATAGGGTATGTGCATGATTATCATGGAAAAAACAGGCCTAGGTTAAGTGGCAAAAAAATTTAGAAAAATCAGAGATAGGCAACTTGACGTAAAAATTTGAATAATTTTTCTATATTATTTCAAAAATATGTAAGAATATAATCTATAGAAAATTGAATGAAGTTTCTAAACTACGAGGTTTATTAAAAAAATATATATATCTATTTGGTGAAAATTTGAAATTTCAATGCAATAGTACTTAAATTTTAGGGAAAACATAAGTAGGTGTCTGTCTGACCACCCTCACCACAATAAAATGATAATATTTTTTTTATAATATTTTAGATATAAGTAGAGGACTCATTTCCCGATGTGATGCATATTTTTTTGTAATTTTTTTCCTAGTAAATAATTAATTATGAATTTTTATTACAACTTTTAAAAAATATAAAAACTTGTATGTTTGACCACCTTAACTTGGTCAAAACTTCATGAAATTCATTTTTTTTTAATCCTATAGTATGCGAAGCATAAAATGTGATGCATGTTTCAAATTCAAAAAATGTGATACCGTTTGAAAAATATAGATGTTTTTCAATTAGCCTATCAATCAGGACTTTAGTTGTAATTCAAATAGAAAATGAATAATAATTATTTATTAAAGTCAAAGTAAAGCATAATTTATATTGGTGGAAAGATAAGAATCTCCTTTAAAAAACCTTTTCAATTCATCAATTTTGGGTAAAAAAAAAGTCATCAGCCACATACCCTACACATACCCATCATATCACCATTTTTTGGCTCATCATGATCCTACACATACATGTGTCCATATAATAGAACAAAGATATCTTCCTTAGAGGAAGCTAGTAGGGACACTACCTTAAAACCTCTTCTTGTTGGGATGACTGAGGTAGAATACACAAATGAACCTATTTACTTTCTGGCCCAAAGAAGACCTTGGCAACCAAGAGCAATGCCCCCACCTGATTACCTTGGCAACCAAGTTGTACCCCAAAATCTGTTTAAATAGAATTCCTTCCCAAACTAATTTGGATGGTATGGAAATTAGTAGCAACCTCAATACTACCCCTAGTGGTCACAACAGTATCTACCTAGTCCACAATCATGGAAAGCATGGTGAGCACCACCACCACCCTACCAACAATATCAGTCATTTCCTCCATATCCACCACCTCCAACAATAAAACCATATCAGCAATCCCAACAACTCTTACCACGTACCTCATCATCTAATCAACCCTCTAGTTCGAATCCACTACCAAAAGCCATACCAATTCTCACACAACCAACATCCAATTCAAACAATAAGGTTTCTCAACCAATTTATAATAATAAAGTGACAGGGTTCCCAACTTATCCTGTCAATGCATTCGAGATTGACTGTGCAAACCTAAAGTTAGGGAAGAACCTTCAAGGACCGACCATCACAGAAGTTGAAGACTATCTGGTTGATCCAGAAGAAGAGTAATCAAAGCCTCCATTTCTAGATAGGTTGTAAGAGCAACCAAAGTAGCAGGAAAAATCTCAATCTGATTTTGATTTTATGAACGAATTACGAAATGTTAACATTAAAATTCCTTTATTGCAGGCTATTTGAGATGCTCTGGTATACACTAAAGCAGTCAAGGAACTCCATGGGAGGAAGCAATAGAAGAATCAAGACCCCAAGATAGTCCAAGTCATTGGAAAACTTGTAGACTTGATGCTAGAGAGAATATCCATTCCTAAATATGTAGATCTAGGGAGTCTGATGATTAAGGTATGTATCGGTGACATAACCATTCCAAATACACTTGTGGATCTAGGAGCAGCTATAAATGTAATGACTAACGAGACCAAGGAGAGGTTGGCCCTTCAAGGATTTAGACCTACTCCAATGGTTTTGCAAATGGTTGATCGCTCCCTCATAAATCCAGAAGGCATGATAGAAGATATCATTATTTCTATTGAGTCTTGGGAGTACCCAACATATTTTATGATTTTGTAGCCAAAGATTAGACTGGGGGATACCCTTAAATTTTAGTTAGAAATTGGTTAGTTGTTGCTAATGTTTTCATTAATTGCAGATCTAGAAACATGGTAATTTCAAATAGGGAGAAAACAAAGCAGTTAATGTTATACCCTCCAGCGCAATCATTGTTGGAAATAGAGGATCGTTTGTGGATCAATAGTGACTTAGAGGAGTCTCTACCTATTTTCAAAATAGATCAAAATAGGGAATTTGAAGATATTTCAAATGACACTATTATTAATCATTTATTACAAAATCATTATTTAGTTGATAATGATCTTGAGACAATGATTTTTCCTATAGGCATAAGTGATAATTTTCCGTTTGGAAATTTTTTATTAGTAGGTAGTTCATAGTTTGTTTAGCACTTTATTACTTTGCATCAATTATTACCACATGATTGTATATATAGTCCATTTTTTATGTCTAGAAATACTGACCCATCTTCATCTAATTCACAGCTACCTATCATAGATACCCTTGTATAGTCCCAAGTTACTGAAATATTACCTGGTAAAACACTTAACATCAATTCTGGTTTGAATGCCTCCCAACTGAAAGAAATCATTGAGATGTGTGCCCATAAAGAGGCCTTTGCTTGGGATTATCAAGATATGAGAGGTATTCATCCCGCTACTTGAACACACCATATCTATATAGAAGAAGGAAGTAGACGTGTGCATAAACCCCAGAGAAGGTTAAACCTAGCCTTACGAGAAATAGTTATGGAAGAACTTCAAAAGTTGCTTAATGTAGGATTTATCTACCCTATATCAGAAAGCCAATGGATGTCCCCACTTGTAGTAGTACCTAAAAAGAATGGAAAGTAGTGAATACATGTCAATTATAGGGCCCTTAACAAGGCCACCAAGAAATACCATTTCCCACTTCCTTTCATTGACCAAGTCTTAGACACCTTAGCTGGGAAAAAGTTATTTTCCTTTCTTGATGGGTTTAGTGTGTATAACCAAATTTTTATTGCCCTGAAAGACCAAGACAAAACTACTTTTACTTGCCCCTAGGGAACATTTTCCTACAATGTCTTACCTTTCAGATTATGTAATGCACCCACTACTTTCCAATGAGTTGTTCTAAGTATTTTTGCTGATTTAATTCATGGTTGTGTAGAAGTGTATATGGATTACTTTACTGTTTAGGGAACACATATGATGAAGCTAAGGAAAATCTTGAGAAAGTGCTTAAATGATGTTTTGATACTAACCTTTCTTTAATTCATGAAAATTTCCATATCTTAATGACTGAAGGAATTGTTTTGGGTCACTGTATTTCTCAAAAAGGAATTGAGGTGGATCCGAAAAAGATACAAATTATTCAAGACTTGTCTATACCTACTTGCCCAAAGGATGTGTGTAGTTTCCTAAGAGATGCTATTTATTACAAGAGGTTTATTCAAAAATTTAGTAGGATTGCCTCACCTCTCTTTGCACTGCTCGAGAAATATGTAGAGTTCTTATGGAGACCAGAATACCAGCAGGCCTTCGAGGAAATCAAAGGTAGGTTGGTAACTACATATGTGCTGTGAGGACCCAATTGGGAACTACCATTCCATATACATACCAATGCATCAGATACTTCTATGGGATCCATCCTCAGACAAAAGGAAGACACTCTCTTTTACTCTATTTACTATATCAGTAAGAATTTCACTGACCATACTAAGGTAAACTATACAGTCACTGAAAAAGAATTATTGTTTGTAGTTTATGCAATAAATAAATTTTGCCACTATATCACTAGATATAAACAAATTGTACATATAGATCATTCTGCCATTAGACTTTTGATGAACAAACCTATCATTACAAGGTGAATGATTCGGCGGTTACTTCTTTTACAAGAGTTCAATATTACCATCCTCGACAAACTAGGATGAGAGAATATAGTGGTCAATTTTCTCTCCAAGCTATAGCGTGAAGATGAACCAACTCCAGTTTATGACACCTTTCTAGACTAACATCATTTTTCTATATCAGCAAAAAGTCTGTGGTGTGCTAACATGGAAAATTATTTGGTTA
>VDFB02224010.1:0-36486 GCA_007258455.2 Sequoia sempervirens
TTAGTGAACCCTAACCCTAAACATGAGTTCAATTAGGGTTTAGGAGATTCAAATGGGGTTAGACTTTAGTGAAATTAGTTATGGGATCCAATTAGGATTAGGGATTGAGGTTGGGGAGTAAGATGGGTTCTATGATAGACCTTCGGGTTAGTGTTAGGGTTCATTTGGGGCAAGGGTTAGTATTAGGGTTAGGGTTATGGTTCAATTAGGGTTTCATTAATGTTAGTTTTAGAATCATGGTTATGTTTAGGGTGGGATATAAAATTAGAGTTAGGTTTGAAGTTAATTAGTGTTAGTTTTAGGGTTGGGGTTATGGTTAGACTTATAATTAATGTTAGTATTGGGATTAGATTCTATCACTTTAGTAAAAATAATCTTCTATAAATTCATTCAATTTTTTTTTGAAATTATATAATTTAAAATATTTTCAAATTTACCTATGTTGATATATGAGAGATATAGCAAATCTAAACTCTATAAAATTTATAGTTAACTTGACATTGTGTATAAAGGGTTTCAATTATAGATATTTATAATATAAAATAAATGTGTTTTCAATGTTTATTTGTCGGAGTTTAAAGATATTGCCAATGTGTTCAATCACCTGTGATTAATTTTTTCTTGATGGTTAAAAATAGATTGGTAGAGTAAATTTATCTATAATAGAGTAAATTTATCATTGATTTTCTTGATAAGTAAATCAATATTTCATAAATTTATCTATAATTCTTATTTAATTTTTCTTAATTATATTAAATTATATTTTATTAAATTGTTAAAAATTTAAGTTGCTTATAAATAATTTTATGTGTTTTTTATAATTAAGTTGATATTGTGTATAAAAGGTTTAAGTTATGAATGTTATAATATAAAAAGATAAATTTGTTTTCAATGTTTATTTGTTAGTTTGATGTGAGAATAATGTTGCATAGTAATGATTAATTTTTTCTTGATTGGTTAAGTGATATTGTGAGGGAATTATTCTATGTTAATTTAATGTTATGAATCTTTATGTAATATAAGAAAATATTTCTAATATATTTTAATGCATCTTTATATTTTATAGAAACAAACATCTAAAATAAAAATGTGATTGTAAAAAAAAATACAACTTAATGAGTGAACATACATTTAAAGTTAAAAGTGAAATTATAAAACAAATTGTAAATTTATTTTATTTTTCTTCTATAAATATAATTTTTTTATTTGTCATCCACCTAGTAATGCCCACTTCTCCTTTTAGTGAATGTTTTATTTTGCAAACGTTTATTTAGTGCTGCCGTTGATCTATTTCTTGCAGATATCAATGGTGCCCACCATCCCATGATCAAGAATTGAAGGATTGCGAAATCACGGGCGGGCACTACGTGTCCTATCCGGGGGATCAAATTTGATCTATCGTTGACCAACTACCATTTGATCTGAGTCATTCCCCGCCATCCCGCGATGGTGCTTGGGTTGATTGCGAAATCACGGGCGGGCACCACGTGTCTCATCCGATGAAGCCTAAAGAGTAAAGGAAACACTACCTGGCTTTAAATGTAATAAGGGGCGGATTACTAAAGTGTTCTCGAGATGCACATGTTCTAAATCGACGGATATGTTATAATCTCACTGGAAAAGCTGCTTGAAGGTTAACGAAATGGCTGGCGACTATGTTAAAGGAACGAGATCAACGACGCTCGCTATCCCGTGATTAAGGATTATAGGGATCACAATATCACAGGTGGGTGCCACGTGCCCTTTCTAAAGGATGAAATCTACGTGACCATTGCTGAGCTGTCTCTTCAAGATTAATGGTTCCCACCATCCCGCGATTAGGAATTTTGGGATCGCGATGTCGTGGGTGCCTGCCACGTGTCTCATCCAATGAATCCTAAGGAGTGAAGAAAGCATTCGCCGGTTTTAAATGTATTACTGGGCGGATTACTAATTCACTTGTAAGATGCACGTGTTTTATTTCAACGCAGATGTTATGATTTTAAGGGAAAATCTGCTCAATAGTTAAAGTAAAGGACGATGACCATTTTTGAAGGAGCAAGATTTATGGTAAAAAGATCGACGGTGCCTGCCATCCTGCGATGGTAAATCAAAGGATTGCGATATCACGGGCAACCACCACGTGGCATTCCCTTATTGCGTATGACATAGTGGGCCCCTTTATTGCCGTGTTGGCAATTATGTTAGCCTATTTTGAAGATGGTCATCGATGATTTGATCAAACTGAAGGATCAACGGCTCAAATTTAAATATGTATCAAATTATGGTTGGAGCCCTTCGTGCAAACCACGAGTGGGCTTTAATGGCAGATGAGACATCTACTGGCAGGATTTGATTGACATAAAATCAATTTACTCGTCTTATTTGTATCACAAAGCATCCAAGTATTTCATGAAAACAGTTTCAGAGCCAAAGGTGAAATTGCAAGCAGCTGCAGCTAGAAATTAGAGTTTGTGCGAAAAAAGTCATGAGTTAATTTTCTCTGTTTCTCAGTCATTCTGCACCTAAATTTGGGAAAGGGGGGTCTGCTATTCTTGTCACTGAGTTCATTAAAATCTTTTGTTAGGGATATTGTTTAATCATAAATTGTGAGGAATTGCGATATTTTTACTTTGTAATTTCCTATCTCTGCTTAGTCATAGCCACTTGAAGTGTAAGATTGTAGTGAGGCCCTAGTTTGTTTAAAATAGCTCCAACCAAACAACACTCTGGCCACATTGAGTATTTGAAAAGAAATTTGTATGATGATTTCCTAGATCAATTTCCATTATCAACAAATGAGAGAAGGAAAGGTTTGGTGTTGATGCCAGGGAAAATATTAGGGGAGGGGTTGGTGTGTAATAATTCCAACATTGTTATGCTAGGGTTCCACTCATAGGCTTAGAAATGTTCAAATTATGGTATGGATAGAGGAATTTGCCCCATCCTTTTTCAAATGGATGGATGTACGAAATGGGAAAGCTAGTTGTTCCAAATGTGTTCCCTAATGTGGACTTACTTAGAGCAGTGGCCAAAAGATATGACCCTATCACACGGGTAATCAGAGATAATGATGGAGGGGTTCTATTAGAAATTAACAGAGATGTTATCCAACATACTTTTGATTTGAGTGAGCCAAGTGATGACTTGGTTCCTATTAATCTTGAAGAAATGAAGCAGGAGTATACAAAATTGAAATCTCTTTTTAGGGTTAAGTTGCTTCCATCTCATTTGGTTAAGGCAGGGGGTTCACAATTTCACATCAGCCCTAGTGACCAGGAACCCTTCAGATTGAATTGTTTTGGAAAGCCTTTCCTGGCTACTTTCTATTCACTATGTAATATTTTGGGTTTCAACCCTGGTGCAGTAATGCTGATTGCATACATGTTCATGGGGGTGTAAATAAAACACCCTAACTTCTCTGTAACATATGACTTTGCTTCTTTTTTGGTGGAAAGGATAGATGAAGGACTGTCGAAGCTGTAGAATGGTGATACTGGTACTCAATTCTTTTGGTATTCCATGTTGATGCATATGTTCTTATTTAGGAATGTTGATTTCTTTGCTGAGAAGATGAACTTAAGAAAATCAGTTAATGGAGAAAGATTGCCAGTAAAGATATGGGCTACATATTTTTCCTGTAATAAGGAAAGCACCAGTTATGTGCAATTTGATAATTGTTTTGCTGCAAGATTGAGGGCTAGATTGATGGTAAATGTACCTAGGATCCCTCAAAAAGTGCATAATTTCCTTAGACTGAAGGAGAGAAAACCAAAATTGAGGATTTTACATAACTGGGGTGACATTATCCCATATCCAGTCAGCACTGTCCTAAGAATATATGGATTTCAAGGAACCCCTCACATGCTACCATACAATGTGCCACCAAGACTAGGGTTTGCAGAAGTTATGTGGCAGATGGGGTGTATTCATGAAGATAACCTAACTGGAAAGGGGAAGGGAACATTATTTCCTAATTATACAGTAGTGTCTGACTTTACATTTTCAAAGGGAGGCTAGACACATTTTGACAAATTCTTTGTTGATTACCATTTGAGATTTGGTCCAAGGCGACAATATGATCTTGAAGGTTTATTTTCTCTTTTTAGACAAAGAATAAAAGGTTGCAAATTTGGACGAGTTCAATTTCCCTGAGGACCTGATCAAGAATGAATTTGATTTAAATAGATAGGAATTGACTAAGGAAAAGTGGATAGCTTATAGTAAGCTACTGGATATTGTGCATGAAATGGATATGATGTATGATCCATTGATGTAATTCACTCCATACCACAAGAGAATTGATTTTTTAATGAAGAATTTCAAGGAGATAATGGACACCTTGACAATCAAAAAGATAAATTTAAGGCTAAGTCTAGATATGCAAGGACAAAGTGATATGCCAATTGAAACAAGGTTAGTATGTCAACCTACAAAAAGGCGGCCCATCTATAGGAGGAAAATGGATACTAGCAGTGATGAGGAAGAAGTAGACAGAAAATGGAAGAAAATAATGAAGGTGCCTTCACGACCAGGCCCAAAATTCAAAGTACTTGGGGTTGTTAAAATTATTGAATTAAAATATTCACCAGAGCACAGTCCCCCATCACCACCACCTGAGCCAAGCCCTAAGAGGCAAAGAACTGATCACCTACCTGAGGATCTCATAGATGAAATTATTGTTATTGATCAAGACATGCAGGTCGGTATGATGTCCCCTCCTAGGTTAGTTGAATTGGTTCTATCTGATTTGGATATGAAGGGTATGAGTGTGCAGGATGCAAGAATGGAGGCTTGCAAGGAGTTCTTAGATGACAATGCATTTGTAAAGACTCATGTATTCTTGCAATTGGCATGGAGGATGAAATTTGAGGAATATCAAAATAAATGCAATGAGAGAATAGAACTAAGGCCTGACAGGTCAGATCAGGAGAATGGTGAAGAAGTGAAAGTTGAACTAATGGAAGAGTTCAAAAACATCACTCCTAAAAAAGGAAGACAACTAGTGAATCAAGCTGGTGTTTTGATTTTTCTTGAATGGGACATCGTAGATGCAGTGGCTTTCAATGCCATTATGAAGTCCAAGAATCTTTTTCAGGATTTTGAAGAAGTTAAGACAACATTACAAAACTCTGCCTTCAATGAAGAATATGAGACCTTGGAAATTTGGGCATTGGATCCACAAGGAAGAAAGCCAGACATTGCTGATATTAATCCAAATTTCAAAGGAGGATTAATAATAAAGAGGGCTTCAGAGACTACAAAAACTGAAGCCACTAGTTTAACTGTGAATGTGGCCAAGTTGGCCCAAAAGACTGCTGAAAGGGAGGAGGCTAAAAGAAAGAGCCTAATGGAGAAGTATAACATTTTAATTGAAGAATATACTAAAATGCAACAGAGGAATGTTGACTTGCAAACTGAAGTAGAAAGGTTCAAGTATAGACATACTGGGGAAACATCCAATGCTCCAGGAACTAGCACATCACCTCCCATAGCAGGGTCAATGCCTCTTGCTTCTCCAAATGTTTCTACACCATGGTCTCCCATTCAAAATCTTGCTCTTACCCCTCCTCTAGAACAAGTTGATGAACAAATAGACTGCTCTATTGATCCAAAAAAGACGTAGCTCATGCAGAAAATTGATCAATTACAGACATCACTAAGGGTAAAAGAGGAGGGTTTTCTTTCAAAAGAAAAAGAAATTGTTACTATTGTTTTGGAGCATTTAAATGAAAAGGTGGATAATAAACTTCCCTCTATACATTCTTTGTATTCTTTTCTATTTGAAGCAATAAATAATATTGATAGGGATCAAGGGATAGTGATTCCAATAATTCAAAATTAGATCCCTAGGGAAAATAATCATTGAAGCCTACTTATCTATTAGTTAAATCATTGCAAGGTTTTCAGACCTTACCAGATGATCTAAGTAGGAAGATTAGGGAATTGGTAAAGAGCTTCAATGATTGGGGTAACACACTGTTACTTGATATAACTGATGAGCAAGGGGAAATCTAAACACTCCAACAATGGCAGGATCAAGCAAGTAAAGTCATCAATAATCAAATTAAAATAATTTATGATGACTTAGATTATGATTTGTTGGTAAATTGTATGGATAAGATTATTGGTATAGGCTCATTTTTGGAATCTTTGAAAGAGATGCTAATTAGGTAGTGGTAAAGTATTTTCCTTATAGTACAAAGGTAAAAGAGGAGATTGATTTTGACTGGTCAACTGACGAAGACTACCAGAGGTGGGTGGCTAAGTATTTGAATGATGATGAGTAAAAAGAGTGCACTACTAATAGGTGGCAAATCAGATGTTGCGGTTACAACGTTTCTAGTTTTGTATGGATGACTTTCTTGGCATGGCTTGGAAGAACATAGGGCTCATTTCCAGCTTGCTCGATCAACCTTGTATTAACCATGGTAAATCCATTATCATGTTCAATAACAGTTCTCTCAGGATCATTTTCATTCAATCGTAGTGTATACCATAGGATGACAAACAAAATTAATCTAAAAGACTTAAAGTCACACTCAAGTATATCATCCAAAATCCCATAGTATCAATTTTCTGAGACTTCTGGATGTATGTCGCTTCTAGATGAAACATTAGTCACCTGAAAGACTGCAGTTATACCAGAATCACAAGTTTTCTTCATGTCATCCAACATTTTGATTCAAAATTTACAACTATTGCACCACATAGCCTTGTGGTGTTTCACCTGCAATATGTCAAACATGTAAAAATTATTGCAATATCGTCAGTTGATAAACATATTTATTCTTGGCCGAATGTATGCAAAGAAAACAATCTCAAGATATATATACATCAATATACTTGAAAATAATTAAATAATATGGTGATTAATATATTTATACATACCTGTTTATCTCTTAAACCATATGCTAAATCAATTTCCCTTTGTGTAACATTGGAATCTCCATTACGATGAGCTTCTTTAACCTATGAAGCCACACCTTCCCATGTTAATGCGTGACCAGATTGTTGACATCGTACAATCCATACCATCATCCAATCAAGATTGTTGGCGACGTACAAATTTAGTGCATCACACTCTTGACCAACTATACCAAAATAAATTGAAATTCACAAATGATGTATAATTAGTTAAACACTATAGTATATGACCTTAATTTATAATTGATGTATATTGAAGATTAAAAATTAAATAAGTACAATATACATAAAAATCATATGTAAAATGCATTCCAATTAATCTCCATGACCATCTTATAATTACCTCACTTTCCTCAATCTACCTTTCCCCAACAGGTACTCCTTTTCAAATTTGTTAATGGAGTTGGGATCCCAAATGCAATCTAAATGGATCTTTGCTGCAAACTTAGGAAGATATTCATTAATGTACACCATGGTCTGGTATACCATATATCCCTCCACCATAGAACCCTTAGGATGTGCTCTTTGTCTAACCAAAGCTTTCAAAAATTTCAAGTGCCTCTCAACTATTCACATTGACCTTGTGTGTACATGTCCACATAATTCAATCTCCTCAACTTGGTGTATGAGGTAGTGTTCTTGTGCATTGAAAAATGTTGAAGGTAGACACTTTTACATTTCACACATTAGACGAGGATTTTTTCTCTTCCAATAATTTATATCTTCTTTATGGATTTCTTTATATGATAGCCATCTAGAAGTGATTCAAGGCACAAATATATTAACGATATTTAACAAAAATATACAATATATTACATAACAAGTAAAACAAATGGCAATTATAAGATGTATACAACAAATTGAATAAATCTGCTACTTACCTCATGTATTTTCCAAGATCATATATAACTTTCTTGACATTGTTGTCAAAGTTTATGGGAGAGATAGAGGTAGAACATACTACAACAATTATAAAATGATCTTTTCATTATTTTTCCAAAAGTAGTAAACACAATACACTGAAAAGTACATGCATTATACAAGTGTATATAATATACCAGAATAATTACCTTAATGAAGGTATGCCAATCATGCATTTTCATCCCTGACCCAAATTCACCTTTCTTTGTTATTATATTGTTTATGTTCGCAGCAAATCCTATGGGAAATTGAATTGTATGACTTCTTTTATAGCATTGCTTTGTTGCTCCGTTAATAACCAAGGAAGGGCACTTATATTAATTTGGTCTCTATCACTATTTAATTGAATGACATTTTTCATTGCATGATTGGCTTCCTGAATGTAACTACAAATTTTGATAATTTTTTCTTTATCATGTCTTTCATCCAATATTTTCCATAACTTTCTGTTATATTCTTTCCGATATGCATTGTATCAAACAAATGCACAATTTGTAGCTGCTCATAGTAGGGCAACCTACTAAATTGTCTGGGATAACTTTTCAGTCCCTGTGGAAGTCGGCCATTAATGCCTTGACGACCTTCATGAAGCATATAAGTTAAACAAATTAACAACGAAAATCATTGTCAATTACAACATGAGTAAACACAACACAATATAAAAATATAAATTCAAAAGATATCATATATGATAGATAAACAATTTGATCTGATGTATAACCTTGACGATTAATTCTATTATATTCCAACTTCCCTTAAGGCGAGGTGATGACATTCCCGTGGATTTTGATGTAGTCTCCTCTTTCCCCTACATTGAAAGATTTTTTAGTAGTTGATGCTATGATTTCTGTCTGGGGAAGTGCCTATACTCATCAAACACACGCTTTCCTAAACTTGTTGAACGACAAGATTTCACCTTTGGACCACAAATTGGACATGCAAATTTTCCCTTTGTTTGAAGACCTGCAAGATGGTATATAATTGGATTAAATATGTCAATTTTTATAATTATATATAATGAATAGATTATTTTAAAAACATTCATGATATCTACTTCATCAAATTAAATATTGTTAAAGTGTAGTCGAACGTTATAACATACCACAAAAATGTGCTAGCCCTGGGGCATCATGAATTATCCATACAAGCGTGCATGGAATTAGAGAATTGTCTTCCTATTGGTTTGGAGGCGTCATACATAGTGATGCAATTCCGCTTTAAGTAACTCTATACATCAATAAGAATTTCGATATATACGGTATATCTTTGGCTTTGGTACTTACCTAGTTGAATGAACATAAACATTATATATAATTATTATAACCACCATTTACTGCAATATATATAGAATTAAATGTACATGACGTGAGATAAGAAAATATAAGTCGATGCGCAGCAAATAAGACCAATGAGATCTACTAAGTTAGTAAGAGTGATGTAAAGCAAATGCTTGGAACAATGTGACAACATTATATTAACTCCTCTTTATTGACATCCCGTGGAGGAATATTATTGTTGATAACAAAAACATGCCACACCGAGTAAATAGATCGCAACTTTCCAAATGGATTGACACCATCCGCTGCCAATGAAAGCCTGAGATTACGAGGTTCTTCTTTAAAGTGTGGCTATTTTTCCTCCATGTCCCTAAATGTAGAACCATCTGCGGGGGCATTCAAGATGTCATCACTTCTATTCCGTGCATGGTAATCCATCAATTCGCTAAGCTTTGTTTTCAATAATCATTGCATCGATGGAATAATGGGAATACTTGAAGAACCTTCTTGAGGAGAACCTTTTGTTAGTTGATCTGTCGATGTCGATATGACGTGGGGCGATGCGATTGCAAATTCCTATTGTTTATGATATATAATATGATCTGTTAGGACATGCATCTATTGCTTGATACTCCATTTTGATATCTTTCATAATGGCACATAAATCGCGGTATGAGCAAGGTAAAATATTTGATGATGGTAACAAAAATTTACTAATCAATCTACAACAAAAAATAATTTGTTCTTATAAAGAATATTAATGGTACATATTTCATCCTTTATTTACTAGTGATGAACTAACAACAATTAAAATAGATGAAGAAAGATGACATATATGACATACCTTAACATCCGTGAGATTGCTATGTTTGATAAACCATTCATAACCTTAAAGTTCAACAGCAACAATATAGCAGAGAGAAGAGTTATTTCAGAGCCTTCATAAAGGGGCTCGTATGCCTTGTCAAGTACAAGTAAATCATGAACATCATCAAAGTCATCTTGATCATCATGATCGCTCTGCCACTAAATAATGGCATGGATCAATGTATTTGTACCATCATCTTCAAGCTGTATTTTCTAGTGCATGATCATCTTCTTCCACAGGATCATTAACTTCATCTTCGATATTCATAGCTCCATGCTCCTCTGCTTGCAAAACCACATTCTATGGGGCGTGATAATCCATATCATGTTCCCTAGGGTGCCCCACCTTTATAATAATGATAGACACAAATAATCCATGATGTGATCAAGAGTGATTATATATATATATATATAAAATGTTAAGCATTTACAAATTCAATCAATATAAACACATATAATGAACAGCTTACCAATGGACGATAATCATGCCCCCCTTCAATGTGACCATGCTGCCTACAATGTTTCTTAGCTATTGTGATTAAAAGTCATCTCGTCGTTAAGCCCTTGCAATTATTGCAAGTACAATAACATTTCCCATCACTCTTTCTTTTCAATCTATCCCACAATCTATCAAGTGTCTCTTCATTTTTTTCTAGACTAATATTATCTGACATGATTTTTCTTTACCAAGCTTGACTATTTAGATCTTCAAAAAATATCAAACTCACTCCAATAATTTTTATTCATAGACAGGTAACAAAATATAATAATTCTGATATTTTACACCAAAAAAATTTGGCATGCAACCACCCCTACAAAAGAGAAGATGATCACGAAGTTAATGACCTAAAGCAGCTTTACAATGCTAATTCCAAAACTTATTAAATTCTGATTTTACTATGATTTCCAACCGTTAAGACTCCTAAAATCAGAATATTGAACTTGATCACAAAATTCCTGCAACAATGGAGGTAGCGAGCTAGTAAGAGCAAGTGACCCATTCCTAAGGAGCAACAAGTCATAATCATCATTGCTAATGTCAATACAGATTTATCCTTTTAGTTAAAGATCTAATGTGTCACTTCTTATGACGAGCTTATCCCTAGGGCCCTCAACATTGAGAGAGCCCTAATAAAACAACTAAAGCATTGGTAGAGCATGATTAGGAATTTTGGAAACCCTAGGCCTCCGTAGAAACATAAACAATAACTATAGCAGTTAATTGTGAGTTCTACGATACGGAAAAGATTGAGACATTGTAGGTAATAACAAAATATTTCAATCCTAGCCAATAACAAGCACACTATGTAGCTTATTGAAATTTATGCAGAAATGCAATCTACGGTAAGAGAATGGCCAGTCCTTGAGATGTGGCCAAATTCAAAAATAGACTAGCATTGAGCAAGATAATAAAGCTCAAACCTTGCATAGTAAAGTGGAGATTTTAACATTACCTTACCCTTGCTGACTTTAAGGGTTTTTCAAATGCTTTTGGTAGTGTTAGACAAGAAAATGCAATCAGGGAATGACTATCCAAATGAAGTAGCAGTGGTAATCATAGGTTCAATGTTTCTTCTTAGCCATTAATATTGTATAATGGAGGTAGTGGATTGCATGTTTGAGCAGTGTTTTGAGACTCACCAAAGATGGGAGAATAGTGAATAATACCTTATGGACTGTGAAAGTAGTGTCAATAAGGTTGAAGGATCTTAAGAACTACAATACCATGAAACAATGAGTCCCCTGTAGTAAGTAGGAAGTCTATAGGGCATAGTTTGATTTTATAGAAGGATGCTCATGAAAGGAATCTTCAAGTGATAGTGAGTGATTTGTTTGAGATTGCGCTAAGGTGCAATACCCAGTCTTAAAGGAAGTTAGCAAAGTAGTAAATGTGCAAGAAAATCAAATCGTACACAACAAACAATTCACAATGTTATCTTCCATAATGCCTTGAGTTTGAAGAAAAAATATCATTATATCTTCATGATGAAAGTGGTGACCTTAATGGTCAATCACAGCAAAACATGATTTTAAAACATTCTATTGTGCTTATGGAGGCAACATTTTAAGCAAGGCAGTGAGTGGTGGTTTGGAACAATGGCAGGTATGAAGGACTTGATTTATATGCATACTATGCAGTCTAGCTTAAGACAACGTTCTTAGAAGAGATTGAAGGTGGATTATGGAACTCAAGGGTTACCATGAAAAGGATTAAAGCAAAGACTGAGATCTATTTAAAAGCCACGGTCATGAAGATATTAAAGATGTCACATGCAAAAACCTAGTAGCTGGAGTAATGAATACAGTGCCAAAGAGGATAGTGTGCTGGGGCAGATTTAGGAGATCTCCACATTATCTAATTACAGGGAAATACATCATTTATTTATTTTTTTAATTAAAAGAAATCATTCTAAACCCTATATAGGATACATTGATACTTCAAAAGCCTCTGAAGGAATTTGTGATTATGCAAATATATGTCAAGTAACATTCATAAGGTTTAAAAAATCTTGATCACTCTCTAGAATAGCCCATTAAACATGGGTTGTGCTTGAATGCACTACATAATTGATATAACACAACCACTCTGCATATCAACGAGTTATAGGCTCTTTATTGCAGCAAGAGGTAATCCTCTTGATCATGCTATAATTACATCCTAACCTGTTAAACTTGAGACAACCTAAATGCACCCAATGATGATTGACACCTACATTATACAACCTGAATTAACTACATTATATGAGTGCGTCCATTTCTATCACAACATAGCCACATTAAACTTGGGTCACACATGAATGCATCATGTATTTGTTATAGCACAACTGTACCACATGACCAATAGATTTATGGATCACATAATTACAGTCACAAGAATTTGTTCCTCAGTTGTGATCTTATGGTGATTCCACACAAAAAAATCTAGACTTGAAATTCTCAAAACCCTTAACCTCTAAAAATGAAATCTGATGAGATGTTACTTTAAAATATGATTTTCAAACTTGGAACTAAAAATCTGACTTCATAACTGAATTTTGCAAAAAGCCAATGACTACCCTCAACCTGGCGATATCTTCTTGAATTTTTTCTGATTTTTCCCAAGAAAATCATTCTTAGTTCTCCACAAACTTTCTCAAGTAGAGAAAAACATTGTCGCAATAAATCAGGCGCGAACTCACTTTTCTTTATGTCAGCCACAATTTGATTTTTTTTAATTTTTCATGTTTGTCAAAAATTTGACGAAAATGATAGCCGACATTTTGATGAACCCTAGGTTCGTCAAAATTTTGATGAATGTCGGGGATAAACTTTCAAAAAATTGAAAATTACACATCAAATTTTACAAGCACCCGACGAACATCGAATTTTACATATTTCGTTAGATAGTTTCATCGTATTTTGCAGTCAAATGTATTAGTGCAAAATGGAGTTTAGAGAGTATAGGTTTGCTTTACCAGAACCTATTGTTTGGTGTTGTTGCAACACATTTATTATGCTTGGCCAAGCAATGTAGTTCATTATGTATGTATGAATGAACTTTGTGATTTCACTCTCTACCATTCCTAGCATAGATCTTGCACTCTCTATGATTTCACTCTCTTCCATTCCTAGTATAGATGGTCTACAAGATTGGGTCAATTTCATAGATGTTCAACCTCGTAAGGGGAAAACCACTTTGTTACCTGACATTGCTTTGACAAATATTGATACTTCTATGTACGTGCACTTGATGGTGCTCTCTATATCGTCAGATGTATTAATGATAATCCCACAACTAGGATACTTATTGATTTTATGTGTGTAGAGAATGTGATCATTAAGGAATTCTATTTTGTGCATAAACTTTATCAAGATTCTTATGAACACTTGAAAGCATGGATAAAAACACATAATGGTTTTTCTTTCCCTATGATAGGTTCAATCACTCTTTCATTAAAAGTTGGACCAAAACAATTAGATATGTCATTCTCCATAATCTCGATGTCAAACCAATTTTGTTTGAATCTAGGCTATCCATGGCTACGCTCCATGAATGTCATCACATCAATTATTCATAAGTGCATAAAATTTCCCTTTGAAAATGAGATATTTATCTAGTGCACCATAGTGGATTCAATCCTTTGTCTTCCCATGGGAATGTTCCATTGGATTTCTTTTGCTTGGACCTATGGAACCTATAAAGCCTCTTGAGCATTTCTTTTTCAAGTCATATCAAAATTTCAAAGCAAAGTGTATAGCAGAATTATCCCTTAGTAATATTCCTGAGTTTGATAATTCCATGGTTGTTCCTTCTCTCCAGTCTACCATTGATGAAACTATGATTGAACCAAAATCTCTTCAGAATAACCAAGATAAGTACAACACAGTTTCTCCACCCCTCTCCTACAAAAGACCAAGAGACAATAAAATGATCCCTTTTGTGCCTCCAAAGATAAAACAAGTATATAGACCAAAAGAGATAGTGGTTACCCAACCCTTGATGGTTCCTTTAATTCCTCCCTTAAGTAAAGAAAAGTGACCAATTGTTGATAAACCTACTCCTACACAATCACAACTTGAAAATTGTGCAAAAATAAATTGAAGTGCTAAAGAGCGTAGGTGTAGAGGTCATGTTATTACTTGCCAGTTGGAAGAAAAGAGTAAACTAACACTGCCCACACCCATGGAAACAACTCAAGAAGAAGTTCAAATTGCACAAAAGAAAGACATAGAACCAAAAAAAGAGATCAAACAAGAGAATTCACATGCAATAATAAAAAACCTCCTATTGTGATAAGTTTGGATATGATGAGATTGTTAATATTGATGAAGAAGTGCATAATTAGTTGAATTTAATATTTTCCACTTCTATGAATTTATATGGGGGCAACTGTAATGATCCTCTTGATGAGAGTGACCCACCATGTGTTGAACCTAGTGATGCTCCTATTATGACACTTGTTCTAGTCCCTTTGACTAGTTTTCTGCCTTCCTTATATGATGAGAAATATTGAGATGCATAAACAACTTACTTTAGGTCAGATCACATGTGGTGTACTCTTTTTATGTTTGATCATGTATTCTTTTGTGTTCGCTTGCACGTGATGTGATCTCTCATGTTGTGATGCTTGACTTGTCTTTATGTTTGTGATTTTTCTTTGGATGACCCTTGTTGCTTTGTTGGTACAAGGATGCAAAGGAAACAAATCTATCATGGAATTTTTCTATTTGTATCTTCAATTCTTCTTTATGTCATAAACTTTGTCTTGTGTTTTCCTTTTGGGTACAATGCAAGTCATTAAGACATTTAGGTCTCTTCTATGTTGACCCAAAATCTTGTTTATCTTCTCTCTCTATGTATCATTCCTCCTTTGTGTTCGTTGTTCCACAAGTATTTTGGGAATGATGTTAGTTTTGAGCTCTATTATATCACTGTAGCAAATATGTACATGCTAAACCCAGATCTGTGGATTCCTCAATGTACCTTTCCATGTTGTATGTCACACTTTACTTTAGGGGCAACCCTTTACCATTATGTAGCTTTATTTGGAAACATATCTTTCACACAGGGCTTTCCAAATAAGCTATTTGATCTTTTTGTTACATCGAATTTATCATTTTTTCTACTTTAATTTAATTTTTCGCAGCATTTTGTTTTGTAACTTCTTTAAAGTGGGGAAATATATTGCCATTATTTTTGCTTCACTGTATTCATAGAGGCTGAACTTAATGATGCTTTGACATTGACACTGGGCATTTTTGCTTCGCTTTTTTCACATAGGTTGAATTTAGTATTTGTGTTGACATTTGACATTTTCTTGGCTTCACTTTTTTCACAAGGGTTGAACTTGTAAGCATTAGCATAGTGTTTCGATCATTTTGTAGCACTTTATCAAGGTTATCAGGGAGTATAACTCTTGGTATGGTTATGGGCACATCTTGTAGACCTAGTGTGTGTTTCTCATTTTTCTACATGTTTTGGGAGCTCACCTAGTGAAAAACGTGTTGGAGTACAATACCATTGAGAGGGGGGGTGAATCAATGGTATGATAGATTAAAATTAATCTTTCCCAACTTTGAACATGTAGAATGCAAGTTTCAAAACATTTCAATTATCAAGTATAGCATCATGCATGCAAAGCTATCTAACTTGAATGAACATAAAGAACATAAGCAGATCATAAAAGTTGAAGGCACCATAACACAATGTTTATGAGTGGAAAACCCTTTACAAGGAGAAAAACCACTCAAAAAAGATTGCCTCATTGGCTTAATAAAATCTCACTGATTACAAAGCCTCACTAGCTAGTTTTATAACCTCATTGGCTAACCAAGAAACCTCACTGGTTATAGCCTCATTGGCTTAAACAAGAAACCTCATTGGTTATAGACTCACTGGCCTAAACAAGAAACCTCACTAGCAAAACCTCCAAGGTCTTAATGACCAATATCCAATGAAAGAAGAGATATAACTTCAGGGGGTTACCCTGTTACAATACATTTCATTGCGTATGCGATCTATCTCTGTATCTGTATTCCAACAAACACCATCTCCAATATGTACTCTTCTGCCATACTTCACTTATCTGTGCAAAGGAAATAAAAACAATTCATAAATATTGTTACATAGAGTAAACATGAAACCCTTCTATAATTTTTTCTTCAATGTAATGTTAGACTTTATTTATATGAACATTTGCACCCTTGGAACACTTGTGCAAACTCACATACTATCTCAAGTCCCTTGTCATCTCATTCAAATCACAATAGTCTTGAGCTTGGACACACCTTCATGAACACAAAAGTATAGTGACATCACCTAGCACTATTTTCAAATCTCTTTCTCTGTGTTTGATCATAGCAAGACACTCTAAATATTGGAAAACATACTAGACTGTATAATAAAAGGAAACTCCAAGAATAAAGAAAACAAACATGCAAACTTTAATGAACGAATATCTTATTCTCATTGTTGCATATTCATATTCATTCTTTACTTCAACTCATCTTCAAAACATCTATGATCACACACAGATCACTCTAAACAATACAAAGCACATGTACTATCGTATTAATTCACATAACTTTGTCACCATTCATAACCTTGACAAAAATGTGGTATCATCAACTCCCAAAAAACTATATCACCGAACTCTACTCACATTTTTTAACCTACTCAACATGTTGGCATAGAAAACTCACCACTTTCCTTCACTGGGTATGTGCAGGATCATGGTGCGCCAAAAAGTGGCAATATTATGGGTATTTGTAGGGTATGTGGCTGGCGACTTTTTTTTCACCCAAAATTAATGAAACGAAAAGGGTTTTTGGAGGAGATTCTCAGCTTTCCAAAAATATAAATTATGATTTAATTTGAATTTAATAAATAATTATTATTCATTTTCTATTAGAATTATGACTAAAGTCCCGACGATAGGTTGATTGAAAACATCTATAACTTTCAAACGGTATCATATTTCTTGAATCCAAATATCGTCACATTCTATGCTTCACATAATATAGGATTAAAAATAAAAATTAAATTTCATGAAGTTTTGACCAAGTTAAGGTGGGACATCGATTTTTATATTTTCTAAAAGTTGTAATAAAAATTCATAAAATTATTTACTTGGAAAAAAATTACAAAAAATATGCATCACATCGGACATGAGTCCTCTACTTATATATAAAATATTACAAAAAAATATTATTATTTTATTATGGTTAGGTGGTAGACACCTACTTCTTATTTTTCCCTAAAATTTAAATTACTGCATTGAAATTTCAAATTTTCACCAAATATATTTTATTTATTTTAAATAAACCTAGTATTTTAGAAACTAAATTCAATTTTCTACAAATTCTATTCTTACATATTTTTGAAATAATATAGATAACTTATTCAAATATTTACATCAAGTTGCCTAACACTGATTTTTCTGAATTTTTTGCCACTTAAGGGCCTATTTTTTTGCATGATGATCCTGCACATACCCCACTGCCTCAAACAATTATGGAAGTGTGAATAACTAAACCATTGGCACTGACGTTCATTATCTTGTCAATGTAGTACCCTCGGGAGTTAACCATTCTATAGTTCAAAAAAGAGCCATTGATCATCGAGACCCGCCAAGTTTCAAATAGAATAATAGCCTTTGATCTTATAATGAGCATTGAAATTTAAGCCTTTAACCTGCTTTCTTGGTTAAGGCTAAGAGTAAGGGCTAGTTATTGATGAATGTCTAACCCTCTACATGGTAACTTAAGTTACCTTTCACCTCCTATTGTAAGTCACTTATAAAATTTAGCAAAAGATGTATAGAATAACAATAGCTATGTAAACCCTAGGTCTTAGGGTATAGATTAAGGTTTTAGATGTACTCATAGATGTAAAACCTTCATTAATAGAAAACCCTAACAATAGATTGCCACCATGAATTTATGCCTCAATAAAATTATGTCTTTTTCAGAGAACAAACACTTATCAATATCACTACGGCATCACTATGTCAATTTCAACATAACCTTTGAAAGATATGTATCAACACCTTTACTAATCTTTCCAACAATCTAATGCATCAATACTTGCACTATCCTTTTCTTTACTTCAACAACAATAAAGCTTCAACCCCAATAAAGCTTCAACCTTTCCAAATTGCAACTCATTGAATAAATTCTCAACAAGAACTTGACATAGATATCAATCATGAATGAATGCACTAAAAGAGCACTTCAACCAAGTGTCTCTGACAAACAACTCTTTGACATCAACCTTTGTACCAACCCTTGACATTACATACACCTTTGACTTTAAGGCCCTCTATCTGATAACTATTGCCATCAATTACACACCTTTGACATCAATGAAAAAACATTGCAATGCCAACAAAACTATCCTCACTAGCCTATGTGTCTTCTTGTTTGTATGGTCGCTAGCATAATACTACTTGTTAGCCCATACACCTTTTTCCCTTTTTCTTTATATTTGTTGCATGACATTGTATGTTTGTGTATCTTTTCTTGTTGCATATCATACATGTGTGTTCCTTTGTGCTTATGTTGGTTTTCCGTGGGATCTTGGATCCTAGGGACTTGACCAACTCCTTTTTCCTTAGTCATCCTATATTTTCAACATTTGGACAATCGAACACCTCTTGACATATATTTATCTACTTTAGTGTGAGCATGAGTGTAATTTCATACTCTCACTAAAGTAAGGGCTAAATGTAGCATAGAAAATGTATACTTTTACAATTTCACACTATGTTTTGGCCCCTTAATTTATTGGACTTAATGAAGCTTTTTATTTTTCAAATTATGCATTCCAAAGCCTATATTTTACCATTTTTTGAAGGAGTACAAGCATTGAACAAATACATCCAATCATTAAATTGTCCCCAACTTTGAGTATCCTAGAAATTTGGGTCATGACCCAATCGCCCATGGGTGACTGAGTCCTCCTTCTTAGCCAGGACCCAAATTCAAATATGTTGTTAGTCGTATTTTAATATCCAAAATTTAAATATGAAGTGTCGGCTTTTGGAATCTAATTTTTGGGAAATTAGATAAACGCCTATGAATACTGAGTTATTTTACGATTTGAAATCTAACAACTAAAATCTAGTAAGAGGTGAACTTCAAGAGAAAATATTATTGTCAAGAGAAATTCAAGAGCAACATTATCAATCAATATTATGGCAATTCAAGATCCAACATCATGTCAAAGTTTATGTGTGTTTATGTTATTGTCTTGTGAAGGATAACATTGTTATAGTTCTCCAAGCATTCAAGAAATTAAGCAAATCTATCAAGAAATATCCAAGATATTTGAATTGATGTGTATGACTTTAGTCCTTCATGGAAGCCATTGAAGGGTGGTGAGTTGTAGCATTTTCTTATTCATCGTTTCCTTCCTTTCCATTAAGGTTTTATCATTGACATATTACCATTGTGGAAGTGGGAACACTTACATGGGGTTTGACTAAGGAAAACCCCTAAATGGTACATAATTTTCATCTTTGCGAATGTGCGGATTATAGGTTTAAAGAGGATTGAAGAGATCTTGAAGGAAAAATTCTCAATTGTTACATTGTTGTCATCAACCTTGTCAAGACACAAAAATTCAATTATAGAATTTATTTATGACATTTCAAAAAAATTGCAACAGAAAAAAAAAGCTCGGATCCATCACTAGAGGACCCCTGAAGTTGAGAAAGACACCCTAACAAAGACCCAGTTTCCCAAGGGTGACCTAGTCCTGCTACAACACATAAAACCTACTTTTTTGGTGATAGGTACACATTAGTCTACAACTTCTAGATCCACCTGCAAAGTTTTGTTTTAGTATGTTTACTTTTTGGAAATTGTATTTA
Source organism: Sequoia sempervirens (assembly GCA_007258455.2). Taxonomy (NCBI): domain Eukaryota; kingdom Viridiplantae; phylum Streptophyta; class Pinopsida; order Cupressales; family Cupressaceae; genus Sequoia; species Sequoia sempervirens. Next base: position 20,324 of record VDFB02224010.1, read on the forward strand.
TCACATTAGGTCATATAGTTCAATTAGGTTAATCATTACAAATAATTCTCAAATAATTCCTAAGACTCAAAAGGATCAAATCCAAATCCTCTGGTGCTAGACTTGAGCTTTTGTTTTCACCTGTCCCACTGTTGGAATTTCATAAATAAATTCTATAGGTGAGTTTCCATAGGTTGACAAGAATGATGGCAACAAATGCAACAATGCAAATTTGATCTTCAAACACAATTCAATACTCTTCATACTTGTTACCCACACATTCAGAAAGAGGGAAAATTTGTGTCATATAGGGGTTTACCTTAGTCAGACCCCATGATAGTGTTCCCACTTTCAAAATGGCAATGTCAATGATGAAAACCCTAATGGAAAGGAAGGGAATGATGATGAACAAATTGTTGTAACTCACCACCCTTCAATGGCTTCCTTGGAGGACTCAAGTCATACACATCACTTCAAGGGTTTGTATCTTTCTTGATAGAATTTCTTAATTTCTTGAATGCTTGGATGCTTTAATGCTTGAAGACCTACAACGTGCTAACCTTCACAAGACAACATGAACGCACATAAACTTTGACATGATGTTGGATCTTGAATTGCTGCAACAAAGCTTTGAAATGCTTCCCTTTACTTGCTCTTGACAATAATAATTGATCATGAAATTTTTGTTAGATAGATCAAATGATAAAACAAATATGTATTTATAGGTGTTTATCCAATTTCCTGAAAAAGAGATTCCAAAAACCAACATTTGCAAATTGAATTTTGAATATTAAAATGTCACAAAAAATATATCCAAAATGGGTCCTAGCTAACAAAGGGGACCCATTCACCCTTAAGTGAATGAGTCCTAGCCAAAATTTCTAGGACACTTAGTTTAGGGGGCAACACATGAGTTGTATACATTTATTCAATGTTTGGTTTTTATTGAAAAATAAGACAAATGGTCTCTAGAATACATAGTTTTAGGTACTTGCGGGGTCAATTAAGCTCAATAATTTAGGGGGACAAAATATAATGTGAAATTGTAAAGGTATAGAATGTTTTACGCTACATTTAGCCCCCACTTTAGTGAGAGTATGAACTTACTCTAAGAATCGCACTAAAGTAGAGAAATATATATCAAGAGGGGTCCAAATGCACAAATATTGATGAGATAGGATGACAAGGGATATAGGGGGTTGTGCAAGCCCCGAGGATCTAAGATCCCATAGCAAACCAACATAGGAACAAAGGAACACACACACATATGATATGAAGCAAGACAAGATACATAAACATACAATTCCAAAATAAATACAAGAAAAGAAAAAGAGATGGACTAGCAAGTTGTATTATGATATGTGTCCATAAAATACATTACTCACAAGGGCTAGTGAAGTTCGATATTCACTAGGTGATCCCCTAAGACAAGGATGTGAAACACACAGTAGGTCTACAAGGTATGTACTCATAGCTAAAATGGGAAGTACACACTAGGTCTATAGGTGTGTACCCATTTGTCGACCATATCAAGAGAACTTATACTCCCTGATAATCTGATAAGGTGCCATACAATAAAAATTTCTACATGGCTAGAAAGTTGTATTATGCTAGGCACTCATGAAACACATGGCCCCAAGCAAGATGTATTATGTTGGGTGACCATGAATATGGAAAGTTTTAAATGCAAAAAAGCTAAAAAGGCAAGCAATTAAGATAATAAAATGGGTTTTACTTAATGCATGAATGGTCGCACCTTAGAGAACATCACACTTAACATCACCACCAAGAGAGGACTTAGTCGAGGAATAAAATATAATACCTTAGGGAATGCTAGCCATAAAATTACCACCAAGGAGAAAGTCATATGCCAAGAAAGATCACACTCTTGTAGGACATCAAGCATAATATCACCAAAAAGAAGACACGTCACATGAATTAACAAGACCACACTTTGGTTGACAACGTCACATTTCCTAGGAGATGCATACTATCATCACTAAGAAGGGACTATTTTTCATGCAAACAATGATTGGGGGGCCATATGCCCCCCCTTAAAATGTTATTGTACTTGCTACACTAAAATTTTAAGGAGATACAAAGATATCCCAAGAAGGAATACACCTAGGACAAGGCTAGACCTAACCCCTTGCCCCCCAATTGTAAGGAAAAAAGGTGAGCCCAAATGGGTGATGAAATGTTGCTCCTTCCAAAATAAGAAATGTTACATTGGAATTATTTTTGCTTCACTTTATTCACAAAGGCTAAACTTAGTGATGCATTGACATTGACACTGGGCATATTTGCTTCACTTTGTTCATAAAGGCTGAACTTAGTGGTGCATTGACATTTGACATTTGACATTTTCTTGGCTTCACTTTGTTCATAGGGCTAAACTTAGTGTAAGCATTGGAATAGTGTTTTTATCATTTTGTAGCACTTTATCAAGGTTATCAAGGAGTATAACTCTTGGTATGGTTAAATTTGCACACCTTGTAGACCTAGTGTGTGTTTCTCATTTTGCTACCTGTTTTGGGAGCTCACAAGTTAAAAAGGTCCTCACTAGCCTGTGTGTCTTCCTATTTGTATGGCCGCTAGCATAATACAACTTGTTAGCCCATACCCCTTCTTTTTCCTTTTTCTTTACAAATTATGACATTGTATGTTTGTGTATCTTGTCTTGTTGCATATCATACATGTGTGTTCCTTTGTGCTTATGTTGTTTTGCCATGGGATCTTGGATCCTAGGGGCTTGGCCACCTCTTTGATCCTTAGTCATCCTATCTTTTCAACATTTTGTTAATTGAACCCCTCTTTACATATATTTATCTAATTTAGTGTCAGTTTGAGCGTAAGTTCATACTCTCACTAAAGTGGGGGCTAAATATAGCGTAGAAAATTATATACCTTTACAATTTCACAGTATATTTTGGCCCCTTAATTTATTGGACTTAATTAAGCTTCTAATTTTCCAAATTATGCATTCCAAAGCCTATTTCTAATTATTTTTCGAAGGAGGACAACCATTGAACAAATGCATCTAATCATTAAATTGTCTCTAACTTTGAGTGTCTTGGAAATTTGGGCCAAGACATAGTCATCCATAGGTGATTGAGTCCCCCTTCTTAGCTAGGACCCAAATTCAAATATGTTATTGGTAGTATTTTAATATCCAAAATTCAAATATAAAGTGTCAAATTTTGGAATCTAATTTTTGAGAAATTGGATAAACACTATAAATACCTAGTTATTTTACCATTTGAAATCTAACAACTAATAACTAGCAAGAGGTGAAATTCAATAGCAAATATTATTGTCAAGAGAAATTCAAGAGTAGCATTATCAATCATTATCACAGTAATTTAAGATCCAACATCATGTCAAGGTTTGTGTGTTTATGTTATTGTCTTGTGAAGGCTAACATTATTGTAGGTCTCCAAGCATTCAAGAAATTAAGAAAATCTATCAAGCAAGATCCAAGACCTTTGAAGTGATGTGTATGACTTCAATCCTTCAAGGAATCCATTTGAAGGGTGGTGAGTTGCAACATTTTCTTCATTCACCATTTCCTTCCTTTCCATTAAGGTTTTATCATTGACATATTGCCATTGTGGAAGTGGGAATACTTACATGGGGTTTGACTGAGGCAAGCCCCTATATGGTACAACATTTTCCCCCTTTGTGAATGTGTAGGTTACAGGTTTGAAGAGAATTGAAGAGATTTTGAAGGAAAAATTCTCCATTGTTGCATAAATGTTATCATCAACCTTGTCAAGGCATAGAAACTCAATTACAAAATTTATTTACGATATTCTAACAAATTCATATGTAACTAGAAAACATAAGCTCAGATCCAACACCAGAGGACCCCAAAAGTTGAGAAAGACACCCTAACAAAGACCCAGTCACCTAGGGGCGACCCTATCCTGCTACAACACTCATGACCTACTTTTGGTGATAGGTACACATTAGTCTATAACTTCCAAATCCCTACAAAGTTATGTTTCAATATGTTTACTTTTGGGAAATTGCATTTATCACATTAGATCATATAGTTCAATTAGGTTAATCATTACATATCATTCTCAAATTATTTTTAAGACTCAAAAGGATCAAATCCAGGTCTTATCAAGACTCACCTTGGAGGTTGAAACTCAATCTATGCACCTTATTAATTTCCATCCTAATGAAATCCTAGAAATGATAGAATGTACCCTAGGTTATGAGTACTATTATTAGGGCTACCCCACATTTTTATGTTTCACCTCCACCAAAATTAAATCCTCTCTTTAAAATATAATTACATGTAAAAATTTAATAGTTTTCTATCATGTCCCCTAGAACATATTCCAAGGAACGTGGAAAGGTACAAATGACATAGGATTACAAGTTAATGTCACCTTATCCTAGCTCATTATTTCTTCCTTTCATTTGACACCCTTCAACTAGTTTTTAACTTCTAACCTGAACAAGAAACATTTGACTTTGTGTGATAGGGCATTGTATAAAATCATAAATCCTAATTCATTATAGACTTATTATAAGAGGGTTTCGTGACACACTGCATCATCATTACAAGACCATGTAACACCATCATTTACATTAATAAAAATTGATTAGTCATTTACATGGATGTATGAAGTGTCTTCATAATTATTAAATTGAATCCAATTGTTTGACTAACGAGAATAACCCTTGCACATCAAACTTCAATTGTATATGTGAATACCATCTAGATTTGCAATGTACGTCTAGATATCTAACATGTGCAAGAAAATGTAGATTAGCAACACTTATATTGAATCTACATAGAAACATTGAACTGCAGATTGAGGATTGATTCCACAATTACGAAGATACTTTCTATAGTGCAAACATGACTTAGAGTTACATTTACTAAATTTATTAATGTAATAATTATTGCTAGATAAAATTCTAAACATGATACACAATAAAAATAACATAGTGTCATGTTTCAAAGTTTATTTGACATTAAACTTAAAGTTGAATAAAGCTGAGCATCCTACTCTTTTTCTTTGATATTAGTATTTATTTATGAACATATACCATCTCTCACAATTTATTCCATATCAAATCTAAAGTTAAAATACCCTAACCTCCATTAATTTCAATATTTATTTATACACTTTTTATATAATCTATTTTGAAACTATTAAACTCTACCATATTTCGAAACTAGTAAATTTTACAATTAATGATAACAGATTTCCACAATCCATAAATATTATTGCTGACTCTAATCCCAAACTGATACAAAAATACAAACACAATGTAAACCAGAAACACTCAGCAATAAACTCTACAATACTTTTATATAAGAAACTAAGACAACTAAACAAGAATTTGCATGAGAAAAAGTATTGTGAGAGGGGAACGCCCTCAGCATAATTATACTAAGTGTGCATGAAAATTCCCCTTCCCAAATTTCAGTCCATATTGACAATAATAGCAAAACGGAAATATCTGTGTACCTCATCGGCAATTTGTTTCACATTTGTCGACACCTGATCTGCCAAATTAAAAGCCACTGCTGGAGAGGGGAGGAAACCCCACTTCACTGGGTGCTGATTCTTTTTTCGCTGCAAACAAATACATGAACGGTGTGGTTTAGTAACAAAATATAGAAAATTCATATGAAATCAATGAAGGGCACGGTTTGTACCAGCTGATCCTCATAATAAGCAAGAAGAACATCAATTTGCCTGACTAATTAACTAAGATCAAAGTTTGGTTTGTGTTTAGGATTTCATCAATGAGTTGGGAAGGCATAACAGAGGACAAAGATGAGGATGGTGTGGAAGACATATTGAAAGAATTAAAGAAATTGCAGGAGACGACATAAATAAAAGTGCCTCGACTTGGAGAAAAACCTTGAAAACACGACAAAAGGGTGAGGAATTAAATGAAGACGTATCTTTGAGAAAAGGGCAAGGGATTAAAGGAAACGTACCTTTGAGGAAAGAATGTTACAAAATAAGAGAAAGATCGTTCACTACTCTAAGCAATCTCTATCAAGAAAGCACATTCGAGGGATTTAATATTGGAGAGACATTCTGTCGTATCACTTGTTGTTTTATTGGAGAAATTCTAAGTAATCTCTGTCCAGAAAGCGCATTCGAGCGATTTATTGGAGAAATTCTAATGGAAAACGCATGCTAGGAAGTCACCAGTGAGTTGGAAATCACCGAGACAAACAACAATGCGCAGCACGCCACATTTACTCCGATCCTCATTCTAGTCCAGTGTTTGGGGAAATGGTATTCAAATCACTTACAACAGTTTACTTGGCAAGTCTTATGTTTATAATTAAGGTTTTTTAGGGCCACATCATCAAATATGATGTCCACATTAGCATTTTTTGTCGATGTAATTAAAAAGGTTAAAAAAAAGTGAGAAGGATAGATGCGCACTAAATCATGTTTTATTGATGCTTTGATGTGGCATCACATGATTTGTTGCTTTTTAAATCTAAGGAATACATTTTATTCAATTACAGTAGTCATTATCAACAATAACAACTTTAATGTTACAAGTATTGATTCAATATAGTTGAAAATATTAGACATTAAATCAACAAATGCTATAACAACAATTGTAGCATGGTCAAGATCGTCTCCCCTATGTGACTTGAAAAACAAAAGTAGCATTGCAATAATAACAAAGATTAAAGTGTGAACCCATAATAAAAGTAAATTATGGTTAAGTAATTAAGCATACTCAAGTACAAGTTATAGTCTCTTGCACATTGTTCAGATGTTTATAGGGAGCTAGTCCTCTAAAGAGCTAAGTTCTAAGTTGTTGGACTAAAATCTTGATTTCTCTCAATAAAAAAGGGTTACTTTCTATTAATGAGTTATATGAAGTTTAGTAGAATGGATCAATTATCAAAGATAGTAAATTCAATTATTTAATGAATAATAATTAGTAAAGGATGGTATCATTTATTAGTCTTATGATTAAAGATAAATTTTAATTGATGTAGATACATGAATTAACATGTCTCAAAATTTGTAGATGTTATGTATAGTCATGTATGTGGATTAGAATTATAATTTCCTTTTGAATTGTGTTGGGTTGACTTTGTGAACTTCATTTTAAATTGCAACTATAGACATGTTTGTTAAGTATGAATTCAACATGTGATGACATCTATATCTTGCTCTTTGAATTATCAAAAGGTAGATTATTAAAAAAAATTGCTACGCTAGAGGTATTTAACATTACTTTGATAGTCGGGTGATGGGCCTATCTCGATTGGCTAAAGCATCTTGTTGTAGGCAAGAGGTCACGAGGTCTAGTCTCCCTACCATCCCCGTAGTACCGAGGGGCGTGTTGCACTAGCATCACCAATCATGTGGACAATTTTTACCATGTGCACTACAGTTTATAGAGGGGCGACTACCTGATTCCAATTCCTACAATTAAAAAAAAAACATTATTTTGATAGCCAACAAGTTTCAAACATGCACATAAATCATATAATGATTAGGGGAGAGGGGCCCAAAGTAGGGTGGGAGCTTATAGTGGGGACGGAAGTAGTCCCACATGGGCCCCATAGTAAACCGCCTTAATATGCAAATGTAATGCTCTAAAAGTTTCTTAATTACCCCTACGAGATTCTTATTGGTTGACTATGCAACTCCATTGCCTTGTGGGTAATAATTCGAAGAATATTTCAAGACAATCTTGTGATTATAAGCCCAAGAAATAAACTTAGCAGAAGAAAATGAAGAGCCATTGTCACATACCAGAGCGAAGGGTACCCCAAACCTTGTAGTGATGCATTCGGTGAGGAACTTGATCACTACCTCTGTTGTGTTGTTTTTGCAGGGTATAGCTTCTGTCCATCTTGTGTAGTAGTCAGTTGCAGTCAAAATTAACTTGTGTCTTGCAGAAGAGTTTGGGTTAATAACCCCAATGAAATCCAATGCCCATTGGGCAAAGGGCCTTACCTCATAGACGGGTTGCAAAGGCATAACTGCATGGCGTTCCCTTGGTGCAGAAATCTGACAGATGTGATATGTCCTCACATGCTGATGGGCATCCTTGAATACACAAGGCTAGTAATAACCAGACCTAAGGATTTGGTGTGCCGGTGAATCTGCAGAACCATGACTTGTGCCATGTTTCCCATGAAACTCAGAGATCACCTGTTTAGCCTCTTGATGATCAAGGCATCTTAGGTATACTCCGAAATTCTTCCTGTATAGCAACCCTCCTTTGAGCATGTAATGAGAACTCTTGAGTCTCAGGGCTCTCCTTTGAGTTGCATTCATTCCCTCTTGACACTGATTATGGAGCATCAGGAAAATAGTGTTAGTGTACCATGGGTCATTAGAGAAAGACTGGGTCGTGTATTGCTGACAGATGATGTTGTCGCCAGCGTTCGCCATGGACTGGGATAAACCTGTGCCCCTAACTAGTTTCATGGGATGTATCTCCAAATCAAATTCTTGCAAGATGGCCATCCATTTGCCTCTCGTTTCTCCCAGCTTGCTCTGCATCAATAGGGACTTCACGGTTGCATCAGGAACTACAACGACGACCTAACTTCAGAGAATGTAATGTCAGAATTTCTTAACAACCCGAACCAACACTAAAGCTTGCTTCTCCAGAGGTGGGTATTTGATTTCCTTGTTTTTGAATGGAGAGCTCATGAAAGCAATTGGTCTCTCCTCTGCCTCCTCTTTGTGTTGAGTTAAAACGATCGCGCATGAATGCTCAAAGGAAAAAGAGTAAATGTAGAATGGCCTAAAGTAATAAGGGCTAGTAAGGACCAGTGCTTCTAAGATGGATCGTTGACTTGTGAAAATGCGGCCTTTGCTTCATCCGTCCACTCTATCTTGGTGTCCTTTTTCATCATTTCATTCAGAGGCTTTACAATCTCTACAAAGCTCGTGATGAACTTCCTCACGAAGTTGATTTTCCCGAAGAAAGACCTCATATCTTTCTTACTTCCTGGCATGGTGATTTTAAGAATGGACTCAACTCAGTCTGGATTGATTGATATTCCCCTTTCTGAAATTATACGTCCCAAAAGCTTGCCCTCTGAGACTCCAAACACATATTTTTTTGGATTCAATGAGACTCCATACTGGATGCATCATTCTAGAACCTTGGCCAAGTCAGCAACGTGGTTCAATCGGTCTTTGGAGAACAATGTTAGGTCATCTATGTAAACAATAATGCACTTACCAATTAGATCCTTGAAGGCTATGTCCATGGCGCGCTGGAAAGTTGCTCCAGCATTTATCAGACCGAATGGCATTCTTCTATAGGCAAACCTCTCCCACTTTGTAGTGAAAGCCATTTTCATCCTATCTTCAAAGTCGACCATTACCTGATTGTATCCAGAGTAACCGTCCAAGAATGACATCATTTGAGCTCCATTGACAGTTTGTAAGACCTCATCCAGTGAAGGAAGTGGGTAGTTATCCTTTTCTGAAGCCCTATTCAGGTTTCTGAAGTCAACACATAGCCTGATCTCCCTGTTTTTCTTGTGGACTAGAACTAAGTTAGCCACCCATGTTGAATTGCACATAGCTAAGATTATCCTTGTAGACAACAACTTCTGAACTTCTTTATAGATCAATGGTTCAATCAAGGCATTGACAGGGCGCTGCTTTTGTCGGAAGGGTTTAACCTCAGGCTTCAAGGGGATAGTGTGAGTCATAACAGAAGCATCAAATGTCTGGAGGTCTTCATACCCCCAGGCAATTGCAGCAATATCCTTTTTAAGTGCCCTCAACATGTCTTCTCTAATTGCTTCAGGGCAGGCCTTCCCTATATAGACATTCCTTTCGGGGCCAGCATCGGCCAAGTTAACTATTTCATATTCGCCTCCCTTTTCTTCAGCTGATATTTTCTCTCGAGCCCTTGGATTTGAGTCCAAAATTCTCTCCAAAGCCACCATTCCTTTGGGAATGTTATTATTCTTTAGGTTAAGAACTCCCTCTGTATCACATTCCTCAGGGCTCCAATCCCCTTGATCTCTATTGGACTCATCAATAATTTTCCCCTCAAAAACATTTGAGCTTGCTAAGAAGGCCAAAATATGTCGATCATCATCAGAGACTTGAAAATTCTTGATATTGTTAGGAATAGTTGGGGTGGACATCAGCTCCACTAAGAATCTTTTGAATTTGGAGCCTTGCATAGGTATTAAGGTGCTTGCAGCAATGGCTAGTGAATCAGCTACCTGATTTTCTTCTCTAGGGATTAAGCTAATCCCAAAGGAATCAAAGTCCTCAATCAAGTTCCATACCCAATTTTTGTAAGCTGCCAGCCTTCTATTGTGACATGTGTATTGGTTGCGCACTTGCTTGATAACAATTTTTGAATATCCCTTGACCATCAAGGTAGTGACCTTCTTCTTGTGTGCAAACATCAATCCTCGAGCTAGGGCTTCATATTCAACTACATTATTAGTGCATCCAAATTGTAGCCTGTAAGAAGCAAAGAAATTTTTGCCTTTGGGGATGGTTAGTACAATTCCAACACCACAACCGGTTTTAGATTTGGATCCATCAAAGGTGAGGGTCCACAGTTGATCAGGGGTTGGAGTTGATTCTTTTGAAGTTGTTATGGTGTTTTATCTAGATGAGTCACAATTGGGGCTGCTTGATCTTTTGCATCAGGTATAGGGAAAGGATGCTTTGTAAGCTCTTCAGATATGATTTCCAATTCTTGCTCAGATGTATTATGTGACCCATAGTTATCCTCTGGACATTCACTTGTATCTTGGGGTTGCTTCTCAAAAACATGTTGATTTGGAAGGGTATTTGGGGTGGGTTCAATTTGAGAAGGAACCTCAGTTGAAGGCATCCTATCCCTAGTTAGCATGGTTGCTTCTTTAGCTTCAAATGAGAAGCAGTCTGCAAGGATCTCAGGGTGACTTGAGCTAGCTTTCTCATCTTGGGCAACATAATTTAAAATGTCAATGTAGGGTTGACAAGTCAATTCATAGTGGTTTTGGTAATGTACCCTGCACCAATTAGGGAGTAGGAGACTTTGCAAATCAATGTCTTCTCCCAAGACCAGTTGATCTTGTTGTAGCTTCCTGATCAAGGCCTGCTAATTTTCATTAATCATAGAGTCAGGACACTTTGGTATTGGTAGCCCTTTAGAGTCAAGAACTGAAAAGGTCAATATTTCTTCTCTTTTGTAAACCCCTATCTCAGTTTCAAAGTAAGCTACCTCATTGGGGAAATCATATTCCTTGATGATATTCTTGAGGCAAGGCTCACTTTCAATTCTAATCTAATTAGGAATCCCTTTCCATGATAGCCACATATGTGAAAAGTCAAGGGAAAGATATCCCCCTAGATTTTTCATCAAATCTCTGCTCAACAGCATACCATAGGTCTCAGGAATGTTTGCCACTTGAATATCTATGTTGGTTAGGATCCTAGGGTCTGATCCTAGTTGCACATGTATGTTTCTTAAATCCCCTACCACATTAACCTTCGTCTTGTCAAGTTGAATGACCTTCTTATTTGTCTGAATGGGGTTCAATCCCAACTTCTTGCATATGGAAAATAGCATAACATTTCCCAAAGCCCCTGAATCCAACAGAAAATTGTGTAGGTTCTTCCCATAAATTCTTAAACTTAGGAGAAATGGTGGGGTACCTACCTTATTTCTGTACAAGGTTGCATTCATATCTGTAGTAGGTGCAACCTTTCTTTTTCCTTTTGATTTGTCAGCATGTTCTAAAGCCTTTAACACTATCTCCCTTTGAGCAGGGAACCACTTTAAGATGTCAAAGAATGACAAAGAAGTTTTTTGTCTCTGCATCTCAGAAACAACATCAAATTCTATATTATAACTTGAATTACTTTTGAACATGGCAGAGGAATTACCCTTATTATGGAAGTTAGGCGGGCCTTTTGGTGGAGGAGGATTATTATCAGCACCCTGATTTGGAGGTACCATGTGCTTAGGGGGTGCCGATGTAGTGAATGGACCTTTATTCTAATTTTGCAAGAAGTGTCCTCCTTTGGCCTGAAAGGCTTGGGCATCATACGAATCTTCCTCTGGTTCATTCTCCTCTTGCCTTGGGAATGAGGGCTCTTCTTCAAAGAGGTCATAACCCATTATAGTATCCAGCAAGTCACCTCCTTTGTTTGAATTCCCTTGGAATGTGTGGGAATCTTCATGTGCCATCTTGACAAATTTCTCCATTTGAGGACAATTTATCTTAGAATGGGTTGCAGTATCATGCAGCCTGCACCAATTGGTCATGAAGTTGAGGTCAGCCACATTTGCAGTATCTGCTCTCTCCTCGTTTGCTTGATAGTTGTGAGAGACTCCACCATTATTGGGCCCTGTATTCCATTGCCTGTTATTATTTGGCTTTTGATTATACCCTCTGTTTTGCTTTTGGTACCCTTGGTTGGAGGAGTTTTGGCCTTGATAATCCCTTTGGTTGTAATTGTTGTTATTTTGATAAGTACCCTGATTGTTGTTGTTTTGATTAGGGTAGTTACCTTGGTTTTGGGAGGGATTCAATCGAAGCTAAGCGATGTCATTGGTGACTTGGGACAACGTTTTCTTCAAAGTTTCTACCTCATTTGTAAGCTGAACCGTCTTCTCACTTTCCACATTCTTAGCAACAGGTGGCTGACCACCATGATTTGGTGTTCCAATTTGGTTCTGATGACCATGGGAACTTCGAGGAAGTTGTGATTGTTGAAAGGGATCAGAAGTTCTAGTAGCAAAGAATGGGATAGGTGGTTGATTTTGCAATTCAGATATAGGCCCATAGTAGGAAGGAGACATTCCTAGGACTGTATTGAATAGGGGAGTTGGGCTATGCATCTGATATCCTATTGAAGGGAAACCTCCCCCTAGGCCTCCTTGTTGAGAATTGATTTGCTGCTGTAGCTTGATAGCTAGATGGTAGACTTTGGCTAGAGAATCAATATCAGGTGGTTGATAAGTTCTTTGCAAGAATAAGCCAAGCAAGGGGTCTATAACTCTAAAGTAAGCTAGGATGGCACTATCCTCGATGACTAGATAGGGATCTTGCAATCTCCCATACATTCATTGGAATCTGGTATTGAATAAGGGAAAGGATTCACCTGGTTCCTTCCTGATGGTAGAAAATTGATGATATAGAAGAGTTGGGTCCACATAAACCCTGAACTGGTTGATAAAGGAATTTTCCAAATGTGTCCAGGTCAGAATGGAACCTTGAGGAAGATTAATGTACCAATTGCATGCCATGTCCCTTAAGGAATAAGGGAACAACCTGCAGACTACATCATGGTGAGCTATCTAAGCTCTGGTACAAGCATCCTTGAAAGCTTGTATGTGCTCTTTAGCACTCCTTGATTCACCATGAATATACTTGGTGTAGAATTTCTCAGGGTTCTTGGGCATATTGTGAAAACCTCTAGGGATAGTCCCCAATGGAGAGGGATTGTTCTGGAAGAATGCCATTGGTAGAGGTGGTGGTGGTTGAGCCAGCTGTGATGACACCTGAGATGGATTGGATGGTGGATTAATGGGTACCCACTGGGGTATTGGTGAAAAAACTAGTGGAGTGAGCAGAGCTGATAGGGGTGGTATGATGGTTGAGCCAATCTTATGACTCTTGTGTCTTATTGGGGTCTTGAGTTCTATCAACAGTGATGGATTTTTAGCTGATCGAAGAACTCTATGGGGCTCCTCTGATGAGAGACCTAGATTTATCCAGTTTTCCTTTCTAGGCCCTCCTTCTAGCACCAATTCCTGTTGATGATGATTTTGGCACCACAACAATGCAAGCAGAATATTGCTATTCTACTTCTCCTGAAAGAGAAAGGCAACACATGGATGCCTTAGCTCCCAAGGTATTTGTAGTTGGGTCTCAACTGTGGTGATGTTACTCAGTGGTCAATGCAACAGTATTATTCAAGGAGCCTACTGGTGTTGAGCTTCTGAATTGCTCTAAGATCAAGCATGAAATAAAACCTATTTTAACAGGGGTTTTTAAAGAAATATAAAAAGATAAGTCAGAGTTTTGAAATAGAAAAGAACAATAGTTCATCCAACCTTAACCAGACTTGTTTTGTAAACCAAAAACTGCAGAACAAAGTAAACTTGTGATTGACACACAACATCCTTCATTCACAATGCTAATTCGCATAACATATTTTAATTACCATTTAAATAAAACACAACATAATATTTCATTACTTGAAGACTTTACAAATCAAATGATCAATTTAAGAAAAATATCATTCTGGAACAGAACATGAAGGAGATTAAACTCTAATTGCTTCTATTGTTAGTAAAATAGATAAGCAATATTTACAAAGTTGGCACAATCACCAGTGTACATAGAATCTGAGGCTCCAGATTGTTTCCAACTACACTAAGAGAACTTAGAAAATACATTACAGTCTGTACTAAAATCTAACTGCTAAACAAGAAGACAAGAGAAGCTCTCATTACTGAGAATCAAGATGCAACTCTATCTCCTTTTGTTAACTGATTAACTCCTAATAGTTCTAACTCTAAACAATTTTCAGTCTAAAAGTTCTCTAACCCTAGAAGTTCTAATCTAGAAGTGATAACCTTTACAAAGAGGAAAAAATGCCTTATATACAAAATCTACCAATAGGAATGTGTTGTCCCCTGCACTAGGGTTTACAAAATATCTACAGACTATGGGAGAGTTGGCCCCCAGATCTTTCTGAGGAAAGTCAAAACTACATTCAATGTGAAGCCCTGTTGTCCATGCTGAAAAGTTGTTCCGAGGACGACCTTAGATCTTTTGCAGCTGTAGCCTTTACTCTCCTGTCTGCGTGTCCATCTTCAAACTCTGTTGGGGTTGCCTTGAATGCTCAGAATATCTCTATTAATATTGATCTACCTCCTTGCTAGTGGTCATTATAACTGTCCCTATGAGTCACAATTTCTTCTTTCCTTCGACTTCCTTCTGTTATGGACTTCTCTATACGTTTGACCGTTCTTCTAGAAACACCATCGGGCTGTCCTGTAGATTTAAACCTTTCACCTGAGCCAATCCATCATCGTCTGCTCTCAGAAGGAAACCATCTTGCTTGCATTCTGTTAGTCTTCTCACACAGGAGATGGTCAATTGGTCAATGGCTCATCCTAGCTCTCTCTCTTTGGATGATCACATGCCACGCAGGATTCTTTGGTGGTCAAAAGTGGTCCAAATGGTATCACATGCTGGTGAGACACCATCGGTGTCTCCCCGATGTGATTTCATCTTACAACAATTATCGGCATAGAATGAGTCAATCGGTGAAATGTTTCGACAGGCTGCAAAACTTATGTTGATACACACCGAGGTCACCGAAACAATCGCTACCGGTGTGAGGTCATGGCGATATCCTTATTCCTTTAGGGAGATTCCTCCACATTGGCAAGATCATCACTCATCATCGTGACCTCATAGGGAAGTCCATTTTTTTCGAGTCTCCCTGATTTTCTTCTATCCTCCTTAAGCTCTGGTCTTTCTGTTTCAGTGTGACTTCCTTGTCAGCATGACCTTCCGTGGTCGAGGAGAACTCTTGATGAAGCCACTTCATTTCACCGATACCATTTTACTTCGGAAAGAGTTCACCCCATCGGTGAAACATCTTGCCGAAGTCACCTTTCTCTCGACAAACTTCCTAGCTCTTCGGTGAGACTTTCCTTCTTCACCAAGATCCTATGGTGAACCCCTGAATCCTTCACCGAGCTACATATGTTTCGGTGAGACACCACCATTCGGTGAGAACTCCTGGTGAATTCAAAATACTTCACCAAGGGGACAATCCCTTCAACAAGACCGACGGCCATCGGTGAGACATCTCACCGAATCCCCTTAGCCTCCGGTGAGCTCCTACTATCGCTGAGACACCATCGGGTCGGCAAGACATCTTACTGAACCTGATCCATCAGCTCAGAGTCTCCGCGATTCCCTTCTATCCTCCTTCGGTGATTTTATTTCATGTCAGCAGGACTCCTTGTGGTCAAGGAGACCTTTCCTTGAATTCTCTTTGTTCTTGTTGAGCTCATTTTATTTCATACCTCCCTTCATAGTTGGGGAGACCTTACTGCGACCTTTTCGTTTTCTCCCCGAGCTCAGCCTTTCGGCGTGACCTCCTCAATGTCAGCTAGACTTCTCGCCGAAGGATTTATCCTTTTCCGAATGCAACTCCATT
>VDFB02224011.1:0-24665 GCA_007258455.2 Sequoia sempervirens
GATTGCTTTGTGAGTGAATATGAACAAGAGCATGATGAAGATGAATGTGAAATTTATCTTGAAGGTGAACTTATTTATGCTCTAGATTAGAATAAGAAACTCAGGAAGAAGAACCAAAGTTTAGAGTTGCAACTTCAAGAAGAAAAGGAGTCCAAGGCCAAAAATACTTTCAACCCTTGAAGAAGCAGAAAAATTGAAAGTGAATTGTGAAGAATGTAATCAACTTATTGAGGATCTAAAGTTGCAACTGGTAGAGTTTAGAAGAGTTGAAGAAGTCACTAGCATAAAATTGCAAACCAAAATGAAATATTTTCAAAAGGTAGAGGTTGAGGTGTTGTCTCTAGGAAAAAAACTAAAGAAGGTAAATCAAAAGTTGAAGAGGAGTCTTCAAAATGAATAGAGCACTTATTTTTTTGAGAAAATGATTCTAAGTCAAAGGTCACTATCAAACAAGTTTGGGTTAGGATATGAAGCAGAAAAATGTTACAAAGATGTTGCAATGTCCAAGAAGAATGTTGGAAAAGAACCAATGGATTCAAACTTATCAAAAAAGGTAGTATATAAACAAGGAGAATCAAGCACTACTCCCAAAAGGTTTACAAATTGAACAATAGTGAAGAAAGATACAAAAAAGAGTTCATAATCTCAAGCAAGGATAGAGTTCTAAGGTTAGAGAAACACCAAGGAAGAAAATAGATCTAAACTATTGTTGTGATTCTCCTAAGGCTGAAGACAAGAAGAAGACAAAATAAAATGCTCCTGCACAAGTTAACAACAACGAGTTTAGAAGATTTTTTCTTTCAAGACAACATCAAATGTCCAAGTTTGAAAATTCTTTTTATGGTTATTGGTATTCATGTTATGAATTGGGTCATAGAGAAATAGAGTGTTGGATGCATGAAAGGAAAGTTGGATGTAATAAGAGCTCTTACGAATGGTCAAATAGAAGAAGCAAGGTCATATGCCATAGATGCAATAAGGTTGGACATAAAGCATAGTATTGTAGGAGTGATTAATGAAACCAGTTAATCATCTCATAAAGACAAGCACTATGAAAGTTTAGAGAAGAAAACAAGAGAAAGAGAAAGAAGACCCTAAGCTTGTGCATAATGCACAAGAGACATCCATAACTACATAAAGAATAGCATGAGTTGAGGGGGAGTTGAATTTTTATGTATCATTCAAACCCCATAGGAAACAAAAAAGAGGCTTTGCCAAAGAAGAAAATAAAGGTTGTTAGTCTATCATGAAGTCATATCATGAGGCCTATTGACACTTAAGTTGTAGGTGTTAAGAATAGTGATTCCAACACGGTGATATGCATCAGTTGCTTTGTTGATGATTGTTGGTGAACTTGCTCAACTTGCTTATGATTTCATAGTGTTGATAGTTGTTGGTTCAAATATGATTTTCAGTCATGTCAAAGATACTTAGTTTTTCATTGATCTTAAAAGATACATGTTTATAATTCATGGTGATTGTTATTGACCTCAAAGGTGTTAGAGTTTGTTGAAGTTTATTGGTGTTTTTCTTTGTTCTCAAAGAGTTGCTTCATAAAGCTGTTTAATTGTAATTGAAGTGTAGCTTCATTAATGGTGTTTTGTTCATGATGGTGCATGGTGGTATGATGTTCATTGATGGTAAGATATCACAATGTAATTGCTTCAACAAAATACAATATTTTTCATTAAGATAGTGATGTATCTAACAAAGCTAGTGAGATTGTTAGTTGTTCATTATTTGTGGCCAGCTTGCTCTTTCACTGTGGAGTATTATCTTGAAAGCCTTCTATTGCAGGAGTATGCATAATATTTCTAGTGATATGTTGGTCTATAATGTCAATATATTTTGCTAGTATCCAATGGTGTTGATTTCAATGCATGTTGTTGGATTCCTTTGTCATAAGTGGATAGATCTTTGTAACAAAAGTAGTATGTTGTTTGATGGATTTTGTACACTATTAGTTGATTTGAACAATTATATAAGTGCTTTATTTTCTATTATTGTGTGATAGTGTGTGCCAGTATCATAGTTGTTGATAGTGCTATGAAAGACTATTCAAATACAAAATCCATAGGAAAAGAAGAGGACTGTGATCTTGCAAAAGTATAAGAATAGTCCACCATATATCACTAAGAATGTCGATGAATAAAAAAAATAGTCATAAAGAAGGTTCAAGTTGATAGATAGAACTGAAAAGGAAAGTCAAACTTTCAGAGATTAAAGATTTGTTGAGATCACCACAAAAAGGTGGACCTATGTGAAGTAACATTTTACATCAAAGTGCATAATATTGAGACAATGAAGGACTTTCATAAAGTATTGAAAATGCGCAAAGTTGTAAGGAAATACCATATAAAGACAAGATTTGAAAATAGCAGTGGTATGCAAAGCAACATGATGGTCATATAAATGCATTATATATACTCTATATATACTCATAGTCATGATTATGGATAGTTTGTATCAGTTTTTGCACACCTCAGTGATATATTGGAAATCTTTAAAGCATCTTTTATAGTGACAGTGGACAGTGCAAACAGTACATGGTTCTCTCATAATCAAGATACTGATTTAGTAATAGTAATATATGATTAACCTCCATGGGTATAGTTACATGCATTAACATTGTTTTAACCCTTATTATACATGGCAGTGAATGAAGGTAAAATTTCTTTGACAAGTGTTCTAGATAGTGGTCTAAGTGATCTTGATAGAGCAAGGACAAAGTATCCTAACTATTGGAAAAGTACCTTCATATCAATAAAGGTTCTCATTAGAATCAATAGAATTTCAAAGGATTACATATTCCATGAGAATTTTTTCAAAGTAAAGAACAGTTTTAGCCATGTTATTGTTGTAGAAAGTTGATCCAAGATGACAAAACTCTGATTTTTGTATATAAGTGAGCAAAGTATAAGACATTTGATAAGTATGGAGGAATACCACTAAATTATCACCAAGTGTAGGCTACACTTGGGAAGAAAATTGAAAAAACCTTTGTATAGCAGACCTTTCCAATATAAAATCCATAGTGAAGGAAACGACAGTGGACTGAAGTAACAACAAGTGATCATTCTAAAGATAGTTCTATGACACTTAAAGAGGGGACCTTGGATAGTGATTTCCTTTCTTGTTTTTTATGTCCCTGTTTGACTATGGTATTGGTATGCACATTAGATAGTGACTTGATCAATAAGGTTTGGACAATGATAGTGGATACTGGTTTACAAGTGTGATGTAGTGGCATAATGCGAAGTGGTAACAATGATAGTCAATAAATATGGGTGTAAATATTTTTTGAGATAGTTCCATTCTTATTCTAAATTCTTGAATAGTAGTTTGGTGTTTGTGACAGTGGAGTGTGGAGTGTAGAGTACTTTACACAAGTGCCATATTTTTTCATCTTGATCTTTCAATGGTATTCATGCTTGATAATAATAGATTCTTTATTTTTCTATGAACTGGTTTTATAGTAGTAATGATTCCAAGGACAATTCACCTTGCTAATAGATAGTGTCTTTTCCACATCAAACACTATTTGCTAGTGTTACATTGCTCTCTTAAGGAGGATCAATGCTAATATTTACTTAACAATAGGTCTAGACAGTTGTCATCATTGCTTGGCAGTGCTTAGTGGATAATATGTAGTGTTGACAGTGGATGATGTGTTTTTTTGTCACAGATAGTTTGCTAAGTCTTCTCGTCAGTGTAATCTCATCTTGCATATACACAGTGGAGTATCTTGATGATATTGCAAAGTGAGCTCTTTGTTTCCTCTTTGACGTGTTTTTGTTTTACTTACAAGTGATATATGATAATGGATTGCATATAGGGGTGTAGATGATGAAGTCTGCACAGTTTGAAGATGGCATATAGTGCTCTCAATTTTGATGATAGTATCTTCAGTAATTCTTCTTGCATGGGGTGGTTGTGGTCTTCAATCATTGTGGAATGCTTGTTCTTGTATAGTGGTTCTAACACAGTACTTTTCCAATGTCTTCTTTATCTGATATAATAGTGCCAAGTGTCATGATAGATCTGGCTGTGTGTATGATGATAGTTTTGACCACATTATGGGTATGGAATTGATAAAACATTATATATGTTGATGATAAACACTGACAGGAGTCCTGACAACCTTGACCATACTATGTTTTGTTAAACATGTTTTTAGTGTGGGGGAGTCCATAACCCTTTGTCTTTGATGTCAAAGGGGGAGTGATGCAGTTGCAAGAGAAAGAGAGTTTTTCCATCAATGACAAAGGGGAGTTTGTTGATATTGTTTGTCATTGATGGAAATAGATGTCAATCAAAGAGTGTAAAAGGTGCATGTGTTCAATATCATAGTAATTGATGGTGTTGGTTGCTTTTTTGGTGAAGTGAAGTCATTGATGCTCAAGTCAAGTGTACTATAGGTTCACAGTTCATGTTGTTTCATGTTGGTACAAAGGTGATTTAAGTAATTCAAAATTGATTTGTCACAAATGTAAAAGTATGAAAAAGTTTCTTCATGACAAAGTAATCAGTCAAGGTACATGTTCATGTTCATGATGCAAGAGGCAATGTTCACAGGATGCTATTGGCAAAGACATGGTCAAAATCATTATTATTGAACATTGTCATTTAGGCCTAAAAAATTTGTAGGTTTCATGGTGTTAATCACTTCATGAAAGTGCTTGTTGATTCAATGTCAAAGATATTGATGGTGTTGTTGTACAAGTGGCTCTTTTCGTGGTTCATCTTGTGATGTTGAGGGTTTGATGTCAAAGGCATGTCATCATTCAATTGGTTATATTGAGTGGTGTTGACAAGTACTTGTCAAAGGTATTCAGTGAAAGAGGTTTTCTTAAAGGTATGATTGAAGAAGGCATTGTTACCTAGTTTTGCTTCCAGTTAAATTAGGTAACTTATTATTGTGTTTGCATTTAAACATTAAAAAGTTACATCATTTTATGCTAAGTTTCATTCATGTGCATAAAGGAGATTGTCAAACAAATTGCATTATTCTAGTTTTGCAATTGCATACAATAAGAAAGAGAACCATGTATATCAAATGTAATATTTATTGATGATCATAAGTGTATAATTTCCCTCACAAGCCAGGGGACTAACTATTCTAATTCTTATGAAGAAAAGACTATACACTTATAGATAAAAACAAAGAAATGCACATAAAATGAAAAGGGACCTGTCATTGCCTGGAATGACAGGTCTCGTTGGCCTTGTCTTGCATGATCTCAGTCTTCCCCGCTTGTCCTGCTTTTGTTTGAAACTCTCCTCATTGCTCCTAGGTTTCCTGCAACTGGAAAAGGAGTGTTGTTAGAGCAAAGAAAGGTCACTGATCATAATATGTGAAAAAAATCCAGAAACATGTAATCTGATGTCCATAAGCATTAAAATAGACAACATACCATAAGTGTCCAGGAAAACAAGAAAAGAGTAATCAAACAAACCTATGATATGATTTATTTATCTAACTTGTTTGTTCCTTATGCAGATATAAGACAAATATTTGATTACTATTTGGATTTAACTAATTACAACATGTGGAGTAAAGGGAAGCTCCCACAAGGGTTGAGCCCAACATGTTGCCCTCTTATGTTTTAGGAGGGATAGGAAATTGAGAAACTTGATCAAATCAATGATAAACATATTCTTGATGCATTAAATCAATATGGAATCACATCAATTGATCAACTTTCATTATCGGATTCAAAAGATGCAACAAACAATGTGAACTGTTAGGAAGTTACTCTTCATCTTTTCGCAATGAATCAATCAATAGGCTGCCATTATTCCAAAAAAGGGTAGTACTTTGTTGATATGTCTTTCAATCTTATTAAGTGGATCCAAGATCCATTTTATTAAAGCAGCAAATGATTTTTGTGAGCACTGAAGTACACATGCATCAAGTTCAATTATGCATCCATCAATAAATAATGGAGGAGCTATCAAGTTCTTTCTAAAATCATCATGAGTTACATGAAGCAACACAAGGTGAACAAATGAATGTAAGATAGTCATGAGGGGAAGCCTTTGATAAGGATTTGATTGGCAATCATGTCAAGGGAAATCAATGACATCCAAAAGAAAACTAAAAACCTTAATGACAGTGACCATTTGGCATCATGATAGAGTGTAGGAACTCATAACAAAGTTCACAACCATGTATGGAAGACAAGTTACAAATGATAGTCCTTTCAAAGATACAAAGTAACATGAGATCAAAAGGTTTATTACAAGTAATAACAGTGAGAATATGGTGGAATGTGAAGTGCATGATCCCTTACTATCAATGACCTTTCAAAGTTGGCATAGGCAATCCTACGTGAGTAATCAGGATAGCAACAATGATCTCATTCTACAGGACATCAACAATGCATGCTACATCTCATCAGGACAACAATAATGCATGCTACATCTCATCAGGACAACAAAAATGAATGTATTCTATAGGGAAGAAAAGATTCCAAGGTCATAATACAATACCCCTACAGTGCACACTTTGTGTCAAACAATCAATACACAATGCCTCGTGATGATGTACCGATCACAACAATCTTAATGCATGAAGAGCATGAGCATTAAAGTACAACAATAAACAAAGATAGAAGTCCAAAAAATGGAACAAAACATCAAAAATCAGTGAGCCATGAGCATCTTGATATGATAGTGATATAAGTCATGAAAGAGCAACAAGGAACAAGCAACTTTTGTCATAACTTGAGGATGCGAATTCTACATACTCTTGAAACTTCTAGTTCTCAAAGGAACATCCTTTGACAGTGCATGCACGAAAAAGAAAAAAACAGTGATGCAAGTGAGTAACTAAAATTACATTGACAATCATCATTGCTTTGACAAAGGGTGGTCACTTAACAAATCATAGAAAGAAGCATACAGGGCAACATGATCATCACAAAGGGTAGAATGCATGACACAAAGGGGCAAAGCTATTTAATATTCACATTGAATAGTTAATAATTATTCACTCAACAGAGGCACAAGTACAATCATTTGATGCTACAGGATAGCAAGGATCAATGGATAATGCATTTCAAACAACAATGAACAAAATGGTAGAAATAACATTCATTGGAAGTGCAATGGAGGAAACAGTCAGAATAGCTACCATATACATCAGGAGACCACACATGAAAGATCAAACAATAAGATTGCTCATTCATGAATATCAAAAGAGTTGACATGATTTATACACAGATGCAAGGTTCTAGTTATGAAGGAATATATGCATTTTTCCCTATCAATTTCACTCCAATACTAGATGCTTCAGGTTGATAGGTGAGTTATCAAGTGTATGATCAATCGACTTCAATTGTTACATATGGCAATGTTGTAGAAGGAAATAAACATTTTCATAGAGTTTCAACTATCGTATCCTCTACTACAACGGGCTCATCTTATGGTTTAGATAAAAGTAGAAATCAGAGGAATCTACCAAGAAAGAAAGTCAGAGATGACAATGACTTCAAGGTACCTCAGTACTCTAACTCAAGGATTAACAACATTGGAACAACATGGCCATGCATTATAGATGAGTTTTAGACAATAGAAAAATTTACTACAAAAGTAACAAGACCTTCCACCTCTTCATCAAAATACTTTCAATGTGAAGCAACAATACCCACTAGTTTTGGTTCAGTTTCTTGGAAAAAGTGCATTCAAGCTGATTCAAAATATTTTTTCGAGGTTAAAGATCATCTAGAGCAACAAATAAATTGTTTAGTCTCTCTTAATGACAATAATGACTATTGTGTTTCTCATCAACTGTTGTGAAACTCATCAAGTGTTGCCCCAGTTTTGACATCAAGTCATAACACAATCAAGGAAATCCATTTGGTTGAAATAGATAGATCAAGACAAAGAGATGAGTATGATCAGGTTTTATCATTGAGGAATAGTTGTGGAAGCACTGGTAGTGCTAAGTGCTTTAGTGATGAAAATGTTGTTGGAATATCTATGGCATCTCAACCAATGCAAGAAAATTGTTTTGAGGAGAATTTTGGTTCCTCTATGCTTAGTTCTATTTCCAATATCACCCCATATGTTGTTATAGAAAATATTGGAAAACAACATTTTTAGAAAGCACGCAAAGCCATTCTAAGGTAGCAGAAACACATCTCTGTCAGAAAAAGGGACAATGTTATGCCATTTTTGGAAGCTAAGCATAAACAAATTGCTATTATGATGTTAGAGTTTCAAAGAATGGAGGAAATCTAAACAACAAAAAACCCAATTGCATTTCTTCATGGCCACAACTTGAAGAAATGATTTCTTCATAAAACAAGAACCCTCTTGGGGTTTTGAATAAAATTCAAATACTCTTTTTCTGATGAAAGCACAAGTTTCATAATGGGTTTTAAACCCTCTTTCAAGAAAGGTAAAATTCCATAAAAAACCTAATGCATTCTTTCATGGTCGCGGCCTAAAAATTAGGTTTTCTTCACAAAAATCACATACCCACTTGGGGTTTTTGCATCAAGATTCAAATACATAAGTGAGAAGTAGTTTTCTTCCATTATACCTATAGGAAATGTTATATGCTAAAGAGATACAAATTTTATAAAGGTTTTCCCTTTTCTTACAAAAATATCATGGAGTCATTCGAAACGACGGAGCCAAATGCATCAAAACCAACCCATTTCTTCAAGGCCACAGCCTGAAGAAATGGTTTTCTTCTCAAAATGCAAAACCCATCTGGGTTTGTTTTAAAATTACAAATACAGAGATGATAGGAGAAAATGCATGGAATATGAAAAAAAAAAGCTAAACTTTCACCACTTTGACATTGGTTGGAGCTCGAAATGAGCTTTATTCGTAGAAACAATGGAGGTATATGTCTGAGGAGAGCTTACTTGAGCTCGACTGGCTTGATTTTCATGAAATATGCAAGCATTTCACTATTGAAAAAGCCTCCATTGGAGCTTCAAAAAACCTCAATCATGGCGGTTGAGAACAAAAGAGACCCACACAGAGAATAGAATTCAAAAATGCATCAGTAACATGTACACATCCATGACCTTGAAGGCTCAAATGGCTTTCAAATGGTGGAAAAAAGCCAAATTTTGTTAAGGAAAAACTTTACCTCATTTTTTCCAGTATTTTGCACAAGAATTTGTCAAGAAATCAGCTAGAAAAACCATCTACAAAACTCTCATCAAAACCCCATGTCGGCAGAGCAACTCTCTAGAAAGCTCAATGGAGAAATGAATGTGCTTTTTGCATTTTTCCCATTGTTTTGTGTTAGGGTTAGAAACCCTATTGAAGGCTGACCAAGGTATTTTTACCTTGTTTTTACAAAATTCTAAGCACAATTTAATGTTTTCCATGGTCGAATGGGTCTTATGCCTTAGGCATTTTTTGCGTTAGGTTGCATTTTCAAAACTTAGACTATTTTTGCCTTGTGATTGCCAAAACCATGCCTTAGTGATTCTCATTATCTTTTTAAAAATGCACCTTATGACCTCTCACATAGGCTGAACCATTGATCATTTTTGTATATATTTGAAAATATGAAATGTTGACCGAGTGATGATGGTAAATCACTTTTGTCAAGTATGGCTTTGAAATGCAGAAATAGGGGTGAATTAAATTTTATCAAATTCCTTGGGGGGTTTAAGTTGGCTTAAATTCTTTTATAAGAATTTGGAGTGATTGGGAGTTTATTATTATTTTGCATTTATTTAGATTGTAAAACATTATTTAAGTGATCTTCAAATCACTTTATTTTGATGTTATCTCATGATGCAAAAAGTTGATGTAATGCAAGGAATGGTGGGGCCTATTATTCTACATTCTCATTTTGAAATGTAAAATAATTTGGTTTAGTGATGTTATTATAAGTCACTTAATCAAATTATCATCTTATTATGCCTTTTCCAAATGCACCAAAAGTGTGGGTCAAACAGGTTGAAAACATGTGTGAACAAAAGTGATGACTTGCCAACATGGAGAAAGTGTGGAGGATGTCTTTGACTGTTTTTGGAGGGAAAAGACTATTTGGAGGCAATTTTGTCATATTTTTAGTGTGACTATGGTCTTGGCTTGACCTTGCTTCATGTGGAGGACAATTTGGAGTCTTTTTGGCCTTTTTTGTTGCATCTGAATAGAATCTTCTAGATGGGCTTGTGTGAAGGAGTTGTTTGATTTTTGCTTGAGTAACTTCAAACTATATTGTTGAAGTTAGTTCTTCTTTCTAGCAGAGTGATAGCTTAATTTATGGACTTGTCTTTTTAGAAGGAGTAGTATTGTAACTTAGAGACAGATTTGTATACTAGTGAGTACCTTGAATCAATGATATTGAATATTTTCCTTCTCATTTCATGTTTTATTGTGTGCATTTAATGGTTTATCAAATTACTTGTGAAATTTAGCTTTTCCTTGTAGTTTTGTCTCATTGTTAAGCACATGTTTAGCAGAAAAGTGTATTGTTGTAGGTTATAAGTTGTTTTAATGAATGCAAATGCTTTTAGTTGTGAAATCTTTTCCTTCTAAGATTTTTAGCTGTAAAACCTCCTTATAAAATACTTATGTAAGAATGCATGCAAAAATGAGTTGTGTAAACAAGGTTTTGTCATTATTTTGACTGTGTGTAAGTTGTTTTTAGGTCTTAGTTAGTTTTTTTGGTGTATCACCCTTTGAAGTTTCAGTTAAGTTTCATTTTCATGTATCTTTTTACTCTTTCCTCAAGAAATAATTAGTTTAGGTGACATCAAAAGGGGAGCCAACCCATAATCTAGAGGTCTACTTCCATGATAGGATGCCCACAACCTAAAAGTAGTCCCATGTTACTCCAAATTTGTTGAGTTCTTTCACAACTTGGTAAAGGGGTGCAAATTTGGATAGTTAGTAGGCATAGTTAACCCTAATGCTTATACCTCTTCAAAGCTTATCTTCTTTTTCTATATCAAAGGCATGATGTTCTGCATCAAAGGTATATTGTGAATAACAAAGGTTAGAGAGTAATTACATGTTTGCAAATCCAGTAAGGTTTTGGAATTGATTAAGGTTCCTTCATTGATTGAGAGTTTGTTGCAAAACCCTAATGTCACTCTTCAATATAGAGTTTATTTTGCAAAGTTAATAGCAAATTCACTTTTGTTATATTTTACAAGTAACTTGTAATAAGACGTAAAAAGTAACTTAAGTTACTACTTCAAGGGTATGATGTACATTGGTAATTGGCCCCTCTATTGGCTCAATAGGTTAACAATTTTTGTTTGAATGTTCAAAGAAAATTCAACATTCTTCATTTAACTAGAAGTCTAGCAGGAGCATGAAATCGAGGGTTCATATTTAAGCCTCTCAACAGGTATTTCTTGAAGCTTGAAATTGAAAGGTGTATGGCAGTCATTGCTCATGGTTCTATTGAGTAACTATTTTGTAAAGCAATGATTAAAGATGGTTAAGGATCAATGATCTTTCTTTGGTATCGATACGATGAGGGAATTTTTGTATAAGCAGTTTGATGTGATCACTACGTAGGTATGTTTTCTTTTAATCAATTATTCTTCGATCCTTTCAATTGATTCTCCTCTAGATTAATAATATTTTTCATGCAAAGCTATCTCTGCAAAAGTAAGATGATGTACTATTTCAACCTAAAAATTTCCCTTGCATGTTTGAATCATGCATTTACCTCTACTTTCTCATTTTTCAAAAATTTGCTTGTGTGTCTGACGCTTAAGTTTACTTTGTCAAAAAGGTAATTGGTTTTTTTGGGTATACACATAGTATTATAGTATATGGGACTAGGGCTATAGTATATGGGACTATACATTTTCCTCGTGTATTTTTATAGTTGATGTTGTCCTCGCATAGATTCTCCTCCAAATTAACAATCTTTTCAGTGCAAAGCTATCTTTACAAAAGTAAGACAAAGTACTGTTTCAACTCAAAAAAATTTACCTCTAATGCTCTGGTACCAATAGAATGAGGGAATTTTTGTATAATTAGTTCGATGTGGTTGCTACGTAGGTATGTTTTCTTTTAATCAATTATTCTTTGATCCTTTCAATTGATTCTCCTCCAAATTAACAATCTTTTTCATGCAAAGCTATCTCTGTAGAAGTAAGACGAAGTACTATTTCAACCTAAAAATTTCCCTTGCATGTCCGACTCATATGTTTACCTCTACTTTCTCATTTTTTGAAACTTCACTTGCATGTCCAACACTTAAGTTTACTTTGTCAAAAAGGTAATCAGTTTTTTTGGGTCTACACATAGTGTTATAGTATATGGGACTGGGGCTATAGTATATGGGACTATATGTTGTCCTCCATATTTTTATAGTTGATGTCATCCTCGAGGAGATTCTCCTCTCGATTAACAATCTTTTTCATGCAAAGCTATCTTTACAAAAGTAATACAAAGTATTGTTTCAATGAAAAACACTTTACCTCTACTTTTGTGAAAAGCTATCTCTGCAGAAGTAAGATGAAGTATTGTTTCAACCTAGAAAAATTTCCCTTGCATGTCTGAATCGTACGCTTACCTCTACTTTCTCATTTTTTTAAACTTCTCTTGTGTGTTTGACACTTAAGTTTACTTTGTCAAAAAGGTAATTAGATTTTTCGGGTCTACACATAGTGTTATAGTATATGGGAATATACGTTGTCCTCACGTATTTTTATAGTTGATGTTGTCCTTGTGTAGATTCTCCTCTAGATTAAAAATATTTTATGTACAAAGCTATCTTTACAAAAGTAAGACAAAGTATTATTTCAATGGAAAACACTTTTCCTCTAATGCTCTGGTCTTGATAGAATGAGGGAGTTTTTGTATAAGTAGTTCGATGTGGTCGCTATGTAGCTATGTTTTCTTTTAATCAATTCTTCTTTGATCCTTTCAATTGAATCTCCTATAGATTAAAAATCTTTTTTCGTTCAAATCTATCTTTTTAGAAGTAAGATGAAGTACTATTTCAACATAAAAAATTCCCTTGTGTATTTGACTCGTACGTTTACCTCTACTTTCTCATTTTTTGAAACTTCACTTGCCTGTCTAACACTTAAATTTACTTTGTCAAAAAGGTAATCAATTTTTTTGGGTCTAGACATAATGTTATAGTATATGGGACTATACATTGTCCTCACGTATTTTTAGAGTTAATGTTTTCCTCGAATAGATTCTCCTCCAAATTAACAATATTTTCCATGCAAAGCTATCTTTACAAAAGTAAGAAAAAGTATCGTTTCAATGGAAAATGCTTTACCTCTAATGCTCTGGTACTAATAGAATGGGGGAATTTTTGTATAAGTAGTTTGATGTGGTCACTACGTGGGTATGTTTTCTTTTAATCAATTATTCTTCGATCCTTTCAATTGATTCTCCTCCAAATTAACAATATTTTTCATGCAAAGATATCTCTATAGATGTAAGATGAAGTACTATTTCAACCTAAAAATTTCCCTTGCATGTCTGACTCGTACCTTTACCTCTACTTTCTCAATTTTTGAAATGTCACTTGTGTGTCTGACAATTAAGTTTACTTTGTCAAAAAGGTAATTGGTCTTTTTGGGTCTACACAGAGTGTTATAGTATATGGGACTAGGGCTATAGTATATGGTACTATACGTTGTCCTCACATATTTTTATAGTTGATGTTGTCCTCAAGTAGATTCTCCTCCATATTACCAATCTTTTTCATGCAAAGCTATCTTTACAAAAGTAAGACAAAGTACTATTTCAATGAAAAACACTTTACCTCTACTTTCGTGCAAGGCTATCTATGCAGAAGTAAGACGAAGTACTATTTCAACCTAGAAAAATTTCCCTTGCATGTTTGACTCATATGTTTACCTCTAATTTCTCATTTTTTGAAACTTCTCTTGCATGTCTGACACTTAAGTTTACTTTGTCAAAAAGGTAATTGATTTTTTCGGGTCCACACATAATGTTATAGTATATGGGACTAGGGCTATAGTAAATGGGAATATATGTTTTCCTCACATATTTTTATAGTTGATGTTGTCCTCACATAGATTCTCCTCCAGATTAACAATCTTTTTTGTGCAAAGCTATCTTTACAAAAGTAAGACAAAGTGCAGTTTCAATGGAAAACACTTTAACTCTAATGCTTTGGTATCGATAAAATGAGGGAATTTTTGTATAAGTAGTTTGATGTAGTTGATACATAGCTATGTTTTCTTTTAATCAATTCTTCTTTGATCCTTTCAATTGATTCTCCTCCAGATTAACAATCTTTCTTTGTTCAAAGCTATCTTTGCAGAAGTAAGACAAAGTACTATTTCAACCTAAAAATTTCCCTTGTGTTTCTGACTCATACTTTTACCTCTACTTTCTCATTTTTGAAAACTTCGCTTGCATGTCCAACACTTAAGTTTACTTTGTCAAAAAGGTAATCAATTTTTTGGGGTTTAGACATAGTGTTATAGTATATGGGACTATACATTGTTGTCGCATATTTTTATAGTTGATGTTGTCCTCGCATAGATTCTCCTGCAAATTAACAATCTTTTCTATGCAAAGCTATCTTTACAAATGTAAGACAAAGTACTCAATGGGAACAACTTTACCTCTAATGCTTTAGTACCAATAGAACAAGGGAATTTTTGTATAAGTAGTTCGATGTGGTCGCTACGTAGGTATTTTTTCTTTTAATCAATTCTTCTTCGATCCTTTTAATTGATTCTCCTCCAGATTAACAATCTTTTTCATGCAAAGCTATCTTTTTAGAAGTAAGATGAAGTACTGTTTCAACCTAAAAATTTCCCTTGTGTGTTTGACTTGTACTTTTACCTCTACTTTCTCATTTTTTGAAACTTCGCTTGTGTGTCTGACACTTAAGTTTACTTTTCAAAAAGGTAATCAATTTTTTTGAGTCTACACATAGTGTTGTAGTATATGGGACTAGGGCTATAGTTTATGGGACTATACATTGTCCTCACATATTTTTATAGTTGATGTTGTCCTTGCATAGATTCTCCTCTAGATTAACAATATTTTCCATGCAAATCTATCTTTACAAGATTAAGACAAAGTATTGTTTCAATGGAAAACACTTTACCTCTACTTTCTCACTTTTTGTCAATGAATGATATTTAGATTGTTTGAATTCAAATGGGTAGTTGATGTGAGTTGGAGTTGGCATATATTTGGCTGTATAGTTTTATTTTTCTATAGAGAGAGTGTGTTGTTGTATGTGGATGAACTATGATAGAGTTTATTGAATTCCATATATAGAGTTACAGTTAATTGAATTGAAATTGAAGAGATATAGTTGGTTGATTTGCAAATGTAGATATACATGAATTGCAATGACAAAGATAGTGTTTACTAGTTTGAAAAGATAGGTATAATAGTAATTATTTCTTGATGATGTTTCTTTCATATGAAGATTTCTAGTGGAGTTATGTTGTGTATTGAAGATTAAGATGATTTGGTTTTGTGTGAAAAAAAAGATAGATAGATATAATTGAATTTTATGCTTGTATTCAATGGTATGTTTCTTTATGATCAAAGCATGTTGATAGATATTGGAGCTAGTGAATTTTTAGAACTGTGATGTTTAGAATGTTGATATAATGCTATGGTAAGTGTGAACAAGTGTGGTGAAGTTTTGATAGTGCAGTGATTTGTATGGAAACATAATAACCCTTTGAATATTTGCTTATTTATTTTGAAGTGTGATAGTTTTTCCAGTGAGGCATGGTGA
Source organism: Sequoia sempervirens (assembly GCA_007258455.2). Lineage (NCBI taxonomy): Eukaryota > Viridiplantae > Streptophyta > Pinopsida > Cupressales > Cupressaceae > Sequoia > Sequoia sempervirens. The sequence goes on from VDFB02224011.1 coordinate 15,701, forward strand.
GTTGCCAATCGGGCATGTTGGTTTTCTAGTGAGGAATATTGGGTTGCTAGTGAGGCAAATTGAGTAGCCAGTGAGGCATAGAGTGTAGCCAGTGAGGCTTGTTGTATCACCAATGAGGCATGCAATATGTAATCAACAAGGTTTTAGCCAATGAGGCTTAATGAAACAAATTTTTAGAGTGGTTTTTCACCCTTTTAGGGTTTTCCACTCATAAAACTTGTGTTATTTTTTCTCTTGGTTTTGTGTCATATTGTACTTGATTGATCGCATTTGATTTAAGTGTTATATTATGATTTGCATATCTTTGTGACTTCCTCAACATACAATATCTAGATTGTATGAAGTATTTTCAATAGGGTCTCTTTGAATAATCAACGAGTTAAGTTTTGAAATTGGTTTTCTCATTTGACCACTGATTTACCCCCCCTCTCAGTGGTCTTGTACTCCAACATTGTTTGCATAGATTTCTCTATTTGGGTTTTATGGAAATTATATTGGGTGGATGCATATTTTCTTTCATTTGGTATCAAATCCATGGTTTTGGTTTTTATAATTCTTATTGGAGTAGATATGGTGTATAGTTGAATATAGAGGTTACAAGGAAAGAATGAAGACATTGCAAAATATGAGGGTTTTATGCAGGTTGTTTTGGTAGATTTGGAGTTTTATGGTTGCATATTTGTGGTTATTGTTTGTAGATCTGGGTTTATGAATCTTCGTTGGAAAAAGAGTATTTTATGGATGTTCACTATGGGGGTTTTATAGGGTAAATTTTGTAGATGACCCCTTGGGACAAAAAAAAATCATCATTCGATCCAAGCAACCTGAGATATGGAGTTTGACATAAAATTTAGCCTATTCTGGTTATTGGAAAAATGTAATTTTTTTGCTTAATGATCCCTGTTGTACAACCATATAATCATTGAATCGTTTGTAGAAGGAATAATAATAATAATAATAATAAATTATTATTATTTTGTGGTTAAAAAAAATTTCTCCTACACAAAAAATATTTTTAAAACCCCATTTGATTTTATTTAAAATCAAAAATTAAAAATAAAAAAAAAGATGGGGTGGGGGGTCCGTAGACCCCCTCTCGTACCCTTAGCAGTATTGACACTGTCAATAGGGTGTTAGCCCTTGTCGGTGGTACTAGAGGGTACCAACACTAGTGGGGCTTAGCCCTTGACCTAACCCCCTGTTTGTTGGGGCTAGGAGTTATCCCCCCCTTTCCCCTCTCCCCTCCCACCCCTCATGGGGTATACAACATTTAAATACTACCAAAATTAAAAAAACATAAAATTTAACCCATTTTAATAAAGGCATTGGGTTTGCCCATTCTGCGGGCGATGTTGACCAGGTGACATCATTGCCACTAGTAGGCCACCTATTAGCAAGAAATATGGGGAAACATAGACTGAAGTTATGAGCCCAAGTATTTTTTAAGTGTTTTAGTTTATACCTCGAACATAAAACTCAATGCAATTAGACATATGATTAATTATTTATATATCCACAAAATAATAGATAACATCATATAGACTGAACTCAAGTATATGTTCTATTAATCAAATCAAAACTGGTATAGTATAATATCTTCCCCTATACTCTTACTTAACTCTTATCTAATCTCTATGCATCTATCCTTCCATACATTAGTCTCTTGTACACATATTTCTCTATGTCTAGTACATATATCCTTTTCTAGCCTGTTAAATTCTATCATTCATATTTTATTTTATACACACATCTATGAGATGGGACATGAACCATCTGTGACACCCCTAGTCTAGATGATATCTTTACAATATTATGCTTTGCAAGTCATTAGCACCAAAATGTAGTATGTTATACTAGCTAATGTCTTCACTATCTTTCTTTTCTACTAAAATCATCCCCTCTTTCAAAATGTTGACCTGTTCTCAAGTCAACACTACTCTACTAGAATAATATCTTTGTAGATGTTCTTGAGATTGGTAAATGTGGTATCCCATTGGGTCTTGGCTAGGTGTAGCTATTGTGTTTGTACCTAGATCTATAGTAGGAGTTTCTCTACCTCTAGAAATGTCTGAGGAATTTGTATCTTTCTTGCAAGTAGTTGTGCCTCCTAAAGGATTCCAATAATGTGTGCTATGCTTAGGTTGACTACCTCTCTAATATAGTGGAATCTATTATGGATCTTATCTCTTTGATCTTGTAATTGTTGAAATTGTGTATGTAGTGCTTCTATTTGTACCCTGATTGACCATATGTGTCTTGTATTGTATTGTATTGTATTGTATATTGTTGCTCGTTGAAGAATTTGAACTTCTAGCTAATCTATTTGAGCCTTTTTTTGTTATTGTTACTATTGGAAATTGTTAAAAAAAACTAATAGAGGGTGTTCAAATCCCTTTATGTGTTCTATAGGGTCCAAATTTGTGATGCCAAAATAGAGTGTGTTGTTTCACAACTTTTCCTTTACTCATCCACCCTAATCTTTTGAAAATTTTCTTGGATTTTTTGTCGCAATGTTTACTTCTATAGTTGGTTGTCCTTAATCAACCCTTCTACTAAATTTCATAGTTGTGTTTCCAATGGTTGTGATGAGTCCCTTGATATGTGAGGGAACTTTCCTTGTATGTCCTTCACTAGCTCCTCTAATTGGTTGGAGCTCTTCACATGATGTTGCAAAATTTCTTCTCTTTTTGTTTGGTGTAGGATGTCTCCCAATTGAAACTTTTGTAACAGTTATATGCTTCTTAGGTCTACTTATGAACCTATTAGTGATAGTTGAAAGAGTTGTGGAGAAGCCACCATTTGAATCTTCTTTTTCTTAAGCAATAATTTCTTAATGGATTGCATAGAAGAAGTTACAAAAGAGGAGGGTGTCTTAGACCACAGAGGAGGAGAAGACTGTTCCTACTTTAATGATATTGCTTTAAGGTTTGATTCTTCTTCTTGTAGATATTAATAAGCCTTTGTTGTTGCTTATTTGATCTCTTTTTGTATTTTTTTTATACTAGTTTCACCATCATCAATTCATCTAGTCTTTATTTAGATCGAAGCTCCTTAGTATGAATATCTATAATCCTTTTTTTTGTTGGGGGATTATTATGGTAGCTACCTCTCCAATGGCTAGGTCATTTAACCATTCTTCTTCATTTTATACTTTCTCTCTTCTTTTCTTCAATGTGGTGGTTAGGGAGTCAAGGAATTTTTCCATGAGGTTCTCTGCTAATAGATTGTATGCTATAATGTACCTGATTATTTCCCTCTCCATGATAGAATAATTAGGCATTACCATGTGGGGATATTTTTGGAGTGTCAGGTTCATCACTTCTTTCCAGAATAGTCCACTGAAGAGTTGGTCCTCATCTGCTAGCGGAGAGACTTCCAAAATGTGTATGGTCTCTAAAATGGACATATCTTCTAGATTTGATGTATCCTCTAGAATTGGCTACTCTTCTTCTTTGACATCTACTGCTTGTGACGAAACTTGTCAGTGTGCTTTTTCCTTTCTCCTCTTGGGATTCCTCTCGAAGCTTATTTGTATAAGGGATTTTGTAGCTTCTTTTTTGATGATTTTTTTTAAGGAGGGGTGGTTTTCATCCTTTTATTCCTTGACCTACTTAGCTCCCCTTGGGAAGGTTCCATTGGTGGAGCACCTAAGTGGAGTCTTCTAGACCTCCAAGGAGTGCTCTACTTTGGTTCTTTCTTAGGCATACCTCATTTCTCTTGTAGTTTATTTGTATTATTATAAAAATGTTATACCTTTTTCTTAGCTAAGTTATCGATTTATTACAAATATAAACGAGGGCAACAAAAGCTCCCTTAATCAAGAATAGGTCACCCAAACCAACAACAATCTTCACCACAAAGGGAGAAGCGAGAAGGGGATTCAACTGGAGCAAAAAACCCTTGACCACATTCTTGAACACCACCTCCACCTCAAAAGGAGGGATATCCACCTCAACAAGAAGCTGGGAAGGCAAGAAGAGAGAAGAAGCACCGATGGACAAGGTAATAGAGACGTCCCTAAAAATCGATCCCAAGCAAGTTTAGACAACAAAGGTAGAACAACCCACCATTGCATTTATAACATCAAGAGTAGTTGGTATCCATTCAAATAAAAAAGCATCTAGTCTCACCTTAAAGTGTATTAATACATAGTAATGACCATATTGGAGCCTTCACATCCATGACCATAACTATTGGCGAAGTGTTTTAGTATACTCAAGAATTTCCAAGTTTGGTCTTAGACACTATATATCTTTAAATATTCAAAGATGTAAAGGTTTAGAAACAAAAATTTTGTAACGATAGAAAAATCATAGAAAAAATCAATAAATATTTCAAAACATAGAAACATAATGTTAATTTTACTATGAATAAATATAGTCAATGAATATTTTCATAATCTATGAAGAATTAATACAAGATAAAAGGCCAAAAAATTAAGGTATCAAATACTAAGGAAATCATTTACTTTTTCCAATAGTATACTTGAAATATTTTATCAACATAACTTATTATGGATAAATATGCCACTAGAGATGTTTTTCTTTTCATCTTTGTAATCTCAAATGTATGTTTTTTGATAAGGTAAGTGGGGTTTTGAAAGGGCCCAAAACCTTGTACAGATCTAAGAAAAGGAAACTTCCAAGCACCAAAGTATCAAAATTTTCCAATGAAACAGAAGTAGAAACAGTGGAAATACTGCAGTAACTTGGCAAACTAACAACTAGCACCTAGTTGCCAAATAACCAAGAGCAATAGAACACTCATAACTAACATAGTCCTAAGTCAAAGCCAAATAAGCATCAAAGGCCAAGAGTCATAAAGAGCTTACAAAAGAAAACATAGGATACAGACCAAGATCCCAACAACAATTACAATCCCCACCTTAATAGGAGACAAGAATGGGGATAAGAAACAAGGTAGTAAAAGCACACAAAAGTAATTCCAGCTTCCCAAAACTCTTCACCTCAATAGAAGAGTAAAACAATGAAGTAGAGCATAAGGCAACCAAAAGCCCATAGTAGCACCACCAAGCCCTTCCAACCAAACTAATCTCCACCTCAAGAAGAGAGCTCTACCTCCACAGGAGAAGCTAAAAAAGGGGACCATTTGAAGAAGATCACTACTTTCCACCAGATCCAAAAACTCCACCTCAAAAGGATGTGACTCCACCTCATAGAAGTCACAAAATGAGGAAACAAGAAGAAAGTAAGAACAAAAAAGCAACAACAGTACTTATTAATCTCAAACCCACCTAGGTTGTGAGAAAAAAAAAGACTTCCAAAGGATCTCTAAAGCCAACCCCCATCATACACCTATGCAACAACGAACTAGCAACACAAATCCACTAGCATAGACCATTTTGCACCACACAAGCAGCAAACCCCCATCTTGAAGCAAACAAGAGATGGCCTCACAAACCTTCAAACACAACAATATGAGGCAAGTTATTGAGAACAACCCAACTAACAACAAGATAACAGAAACAAGAATAGTCACCACTCCTTTGAACATCTTCAACCAGGATACCATGTAGCTAGCATCCTCCACAAACCTGCCTCGAAAGTAGCAAAACACCATCCCCCATAATTGGTTCAAATTAGCTCCCATTAGGAACAAGAGCAACTGAGTCAACAAAAAGAGTAACCCAGTTAACAAAAAACAAACACAAATGAGGGCAACAAAAGCTCCCTTAATCAAGAATAGGTCACCCCAACCAACAACAATCTTCACCACAAAGGGATAAGCAAGAAGGGGAGTCAATTGGAGCAAAAAACCCTTGACCACACTCTTGAACACCACCTCCACCTCAAAAGGAGGGATATCCACCTCAACATGAAGCTGAGAGGGTAGGAAGGGGGAAGAAACACCAGTGAATAGGGAAATAGAGATGCCCCTCAAAATTGAGCCCAACCAAGTGTAGAGAGAAAAGGTAGAACAACCCATGCACCAAAGTCCAACACTAAGAATGACAAGCCAGAGGAAGCATCCACGAAGGAATGCCAACCACAGATGCAACAAGGGAAATGGATGAAGAAGTAGTGCCTTTGATAAGGAAGGACCAAGTTGCAAAGGGGGAAACATTCCCAACAAAAGCATGCTCAGGAAAGCAACACTAACTGTCTCACAAGAAGCCATTTCCACCATTTCACCCCCAACCTCAAACACCGATAGGTAACACACACTCACAACCCTCACAAACTACCAGGAACATAACAAAGGGGTAGAAAGAGAGAACAAACATCAACCTGCCCACCATGATCAATAAATAAAGACTCACAAGCTTTAGGAAGCAACCTAGCAACAAGGAAGGAACAAGAGTGAAGCTTCCCAAAACACCAACAAGCACAAAGCCCCACACCAACGATAGGAAACACAACTTCATCGCTATGAAACACCTCCAAACATAGCAAAACAACAACAAAAGCCACCGAAGGAACCTCCTTAGCAACCATTGAAGAAACTATTGCAACAAAGCCATCAACATCTAGATCTTCATCTCCCTCGTCACCCAGTTCTAAGGATTTCAAAAATCCTCCTCCACTCCTCTTCTCACCCATTATAGCCATTCAACAAAGAACCACTTAGAATCAAATGTATATTACCTATTTGATTCCATTGATTAAAGTTACATATTATTTTATGTTATAGATATGTGATTAAAATATAAATAGTAGAGAATATACAAGTGCAACCTTTGAAGATGTAATTATTTATGATAAATGTTTAATTATGCTTAAATTGTATCTAATCAATTTTTAGATAAGAATAATAGATTGTGGATAATTGAATAGGTGCTACGAATAGTTATTCATTTAATGAAAGTTAATTATTTTTTTGGTTATATGAAATGGACAACCTACTTTTTGAAATCAATAGTTGAGAATTGAGGAGAAGGATGCAAGACCATGGAATTAATCTCAACTGTCATTTTTTATTTTTATTTTTTAAATGATTTAACAATTTAAAAGTGGGCTTTTTATTTTAAAAACAAAGAAAAGGAAAGAAGTTGATAAGATTTAAATGAAAAATAAAACTATATTTTATTAGTAATTCAATTCTAATAACTTTCTCTTTTTATTTTATTTTTTAAATGATTTAACAATTTAAAAGTCGGCTTTTTGTTTTAAAAATAAAGAAAAGAAAAGAAGAAGTTGATAAGATTTAAATGAAAAATAAATTATAATTTTATTGGTAATTCAATTCTAATAACTTTCTCTTTTTTTATTTTTATTTTTTAAATGATTTAACAATTTAAAAGTGGGCTTTTTATTTTAAAAACAAAGAAAAGGAAAGAAGTTGATAAGATTTAAATGAAAAATAAAACTATATTTTATTAGTAATTCAATTCTAATAACTTTCTCTTTTTATTTTATTTTTTAAATGATTTAACAATTTAAAAGTCGGCTTTTTGTTTTAAAAATAAAGAAAAGAAAAGAAGCTAATAAGATTGAAATGAAAAATAGAATTATATTTTATTAAATTTTAATTCTAATAAATTTAAAATTAGTTTTACTTTTTTATTTAATTATTTATTAACTTAATAAGTTTATTATTTATTATTAATATTTTTAAATTATTATTTTCATTTTGATATATTTTGATTTTGCATTTAGTTTATGCTATTTTAATTTCTAATTTAGACTTAAGTTTTAAATTTATTTTAATTATTTATGTCTTCCTATGAAATTATAAGAAATTATTATTATTAGAATTATTTAATTTAAAAGTAATTGTCTTATTAAAATTTTAATTTAATTTAATTTTTTTAAGAAAAGGGGGTAAAATTTATTAAATCAGAGAAACATTACATAACAATAGGAAACAACCTGCAAAAACCACCAACCCAACAAACTACAAAAGTCCCCAGAGGGACCCAACAAAGGAACCAATTACACGTGAAAGTTTTCCATGATTATCTTCTGGAGGGACATAGAGAACTCTGAGGATAAAAGAACCCAAATCATCTACACTCCCCCTCTCCACATGCTTAGAGGCCCACTTCGCCAAAAGATTGGCAACCCTATTCCACTCTTTAGGAATATGACGAAAAGAAACAAATTCCAAAGAACTGCCCAACTTCACAATCTGTTTGATCCCAATAGCCACTTGCCAATTAACACCATCAAATCTCTGCTCATTCAACATATCAACTACAATATGAGAATTAGACTCAGATAATTCTCCTCCATCATAGGGAGCACCCTCTTTCAATAGCATGAAGAATAGCAAGAGACTCCATGAGATTATTAGAATGATGACCCTTATAACTAGAAAAGAAAAACACCACCCCTGCATTACTATCTCTATCAATACCACCAATCCTAGCATGCCCATGATTCCCCTAAAAGATCCATCCGTATTTATCTTCAGCGCACCTTGAGGGGGAGGGCACCACTGGCCCTCTCGATGAATCTTCTTCTTAACCCGATGAGGGCCATTACTAGTGGATAAACCGAGCCCTCTACCCTCCAAGTGCAGAAACCTCACAAAAGGAAAATCGCTTGGATCCATAGAAACCAACAAGTCGTATTTACCTAAAATACTCTCCCGGATCTTGCTAAAGATATTCCTCCATACAAGATCCTCTTCTTGCTTAACATCTTGAAAAATCCTTCTATTTCTCTCAAGCCAAAGGTTCCAAATAATAAAGGTAGGGCCAATAATCCAAGCAAATCTGAAGAAAATTAGTCTTAATAGGAGGCCTCCCCAAGCTTTCCTAGAACTCTATCAAAGAAGAGGCATGAACACAGGGATGACCCCAAATCCCCACCAAAGATGCCAAATCCTTCTAGAATAATGATCAGAGGACATTTTTCAATGAAATTTGAAGTGTCTCCAATACTCCAGAATTTAGCACCATCAGAAAGGGTTCGATGTCCTGATTCCAACACAACTTGAACGGAGTGAAAAGGAGTCCGTTTACTCAAGTTACGGCCAGTCAAACTTTTAGTCAAACTGCCAT
>VDFB02224012.1:0-14418 GCA_007258455.2 Sequoia sempervirens
TCCTGTCCTATCATTCGAATGATCAATTTTCTATAAATTGATTTGTCATTCATCATTCCAATCTCTCTCGAAATCGTATGACTTTTAGAGAAATTATCTTGAATCTTCGATGTTTTGTCTTAATCACAACACTTAGGCCATGCTTGCACACAAATACTAAAAATATGAGGGCAAGTACACTACACAGACGAAATGGAGAAGAATAATGGAGGTTATTCAATGGAATTGATTGCATGTTTGGTAAAATAGTTTCTTTTATGCATGTTGTTCTTAGCTTTCTTTTGTGCTCGATTATCTAAGCTTTGAGGATTCGTTAGTGTGTAATTTATGTGATTGAATTTCCACACTTGTAGAAGCATGTAGACAGTGATATTGTGGTACTCATAATGGGCATATCACTTGAGGTCATCATACAAATTAACAAGCATGCTTCGACCCAAGGAAAAGATGGTTCTCCACTCCATCGTACAAATGCAATGGCCAAGGTCCCTTATGGAGGTGAGAGCCTCACCCATCAATCGTAACATGCAATGCCACCATCATGATCATCACATGGCATATTAATGGCATTGCTACACAACCTTGCTCTAGCCACCATATGTAGATGTGGTTAGTGGTGGCCTTTGAGATCACAAGGATGGCACAATACTTATGTGGTGTTTGTGCATCCTGAGTAGAACACCCCTTTTCATAAGCCATCTACTCTCCATAGATGGGAAGGCAAAGGATGTGGTAGACATCCTCTAGTGTAACTATCATCTCCCATTTTGGGAGACGAAAAGATGAGCTATTTACATCCCACCTCTCCATGAGTGCCATCAACATTGGTGTGTGGAAATATATCTCTAGCATAGTAATCATCTAGTATGACCTGACAACTGTGAATCCTCAACAATGACAGAATCACATTGCCACTATGTTTCAAAATCTGAAGAAACTCTTGCAAAACCATAAAACACCTAGTCAAGGAAAATCCATTTCTATTCTACATCTTTATTGTACATCATCAATTTTTTTTAAACTCGATCTATATAGCCCACTAGCATCTGAGGCCTGATTTGCAAATGAAAACACATAGCTAGGACACTAGTGCAATCGATGGACCTTAAAATGCCAACGAGATGTTAGAGCGTACATAAGATGTTGTCACACCAACTGGATGCTTGCACTGCTCATGGTTTTTCTAAAGCTAAAAATCATGCAAAAATGAATGGATAAGGAAAAAAAATCTCATGTCTCATCTAGTGGGTCGCCCCTCTCCATGTCAGTGCACAACTAATTGATCCTTGGTAGTTGGAAGTCCAGTTTGTGAGGCATGTTGTTGAAAAATCTATAAAAATCCAACAAATTCCTTCCAATGAATAATGAAAATGTCCTTCCTTGGGCCCACATCAGGCATATTTATGCTAATTTTACTCATTTTCACTGTGAAATTGTCCTTTCCCACCTTCTTTTTTTCACTCACCTAGTTGGGGGAAAAATAGGATGGGGCATATACTAATTTCTCCATTAATTTTTTCTTCTAATTCATTGAAAATTTTCTTAAGCATTCTTCTCACCATGATAACTTCTTTTGATTTCAAAACTGATCTGATTTTGAGTTTTGCATAACAAAACTTCACATCAAGCATTGTAGTTTCTCATCAAGCTCAAAAACTGGGGGCATTGTCATTATCTGCTACCTTAACTTCTATTTCCTCTATAATATCCTCTTCTACAAAAAATCGTAAAATTATCAAAATCTCAAATTCAACATTTATGTCTTCTTAACTATTTTAGTGTAGCTTCTTTTTCCCAAAAAAAAGCTCACTAAAATGGGGGAAAAATGTAGTGTCATAAAATTGCATCTTGTGGAAATTTCACACTTGCACATCTAGCCCATTGCATTTATGACAAAAACCTATAAGTTAAAATTTCATGATCCCAACTTCATAGATAACAATGATGAAGCATTAGCAACATGGATACTTCACTTGTGTAAAGTTTTAAGTAGGACACTTGTGTGACACACAGATGTCCTCACGATGTGCTAGCATCCCTGAACTTTTCAAGGTTCAAACAATAATAATTCACATCCTTTTCCTATGGCACATGGAATTGTGGTAGAAATGTGGATGTAATGACTTCTTCCGCCCATGTAGCCTCACAAAACCTCATTTTTCCCTCTCATTCTAATTCTTTCTCACTCTGTTTGATTCTATCTTATTGTTATTCTCATTCTAGTCTATCTTCTCCATTCTCTCTTGCTCTCTCTTACTTCCATAGTGAAGCTCTATTGGATTTATCTCAAGAAATAATCAAGGATCTCTTTCATGCTACTACATCATGTTTATCCATAGAAGAGGGGAGTCACACTTGATGTTGGTAATTCTCTCTTATCTTCTTATCTCATCTATTTGATATTATCTATTTGATCTCATCTTACTTTATTCATAATGAGGGATATCCTCCTCGCGAGGTTTTTTTCTATTACATGTCTTTTACATTTGTGATATTGGTTCTCCTCATTTGTAGGCATTTTTCTATCACACATCTTTTACTTTATTCATTTTTTTCTATCTCTATCTATTTGGTCATCCATGGAGGTGGAAACACCAAAATAGGGGTTTGATTGAGGCAAGCCCTGAAACAACCCACAACATTTTTCTTATTTTGTTTGTGTTCATATGTACAAGTGTGACAAGCTAAACATTTCAAATTCAAGTTTTTTATTTTTTGTTCCATCAACTTGACAATAGTGTGGGGCACAAACTTCCCCACGATGCATTGTAGTCTTTGGTCAAGGCTTAATCCTCCTAAGGGTAAAATCAATGATTTCAACACTTTCCATTTCTATATATTACATATTTTAATTCTATCATATGTTCTTGTAATTACGTGATTTTATTATTCCTATCATTAGTAATTTAGTGTTTATTTGATTAATTTATGCAATATTCATTCTTTATCTTGTCACCTAAGCTCTGATCCCTAAGGTAACTGAGGGCTACTTTCTCCTTAGGACCCCATAGTCTTTAGGGTAGAAAATTCCCTCCTTTATAGAAATGTTTCAAATGAAATAAATACAAAAGAGTGAAGGGATGGAGGGACTTGATAAACTTATTAAATATTTTATATGGGATGAAGCTTCAAGATAATCACCGAGGTTTCCATCAGGTAACTTGGGTGTTTTGTTGTCTTCTTCATTAGTTTGGAGGCTTGAGATTAATCTGTACTCAAATATAGGGCTTATCCCTCTTCACTAGTTGAATTATTTGTGCTCTTGATGGTGTTGAAGATTATAAAATTTTAGTGTGGCAATGCAATTCCTATAGTCATCATGTTTGGAAGGGGATTGGACTTTGTACCCTTCTTATTATGAAAGAGGTTTATATTTAAAGTAGCTTTATGATTAAAATTATTTGGTGGTCTTAGGAAACTATGAATTCGTGGCTTCTTTAGAATGGTTTTTTGGTTTTCATGCTAATCTTTCCTTGATATAAAAAAAAATTTAGTCTCCTATATTTTCATGTTATAAGCATCCTCTTGTGCTTTGATATTTTTAAAATGAGGATCGAAATGCCGCTAGAAATACTTTTTAGAACTACTAGGAACCTCATCTTGGATTGAATCAAGGCTTGAATCCAACTTTACAAACATGATGGAGAAACCTTCAATAAAATTATAGAAGCCATCTCAATTAATATGGTTCACACAAGAGGAATTATGATGGTCTTGTTTGGATTTGCAATAAGGGCTCAAAATCCCTCTTTTGGTATGATACTTGGGATGGTTATCCATCTATTATTTCTATGTTTCCTCATTTGCAATCTCTCTATGATTGCTTGACGAAAGCTAGTTCGTGTAAGGTGGAAGACTTCAAAACTATTTAGGCCCTAGGACAAGTGGAGGTGTGTTTTTTATAGGAAAACTGAGAGGTTGGGGGGGGGTTGAATTAGTTTTCATAGGTTTCAACCTTTAATTCAATCACCAAAACTAATACATGAAATTTCTTAAATTATTAATCATCAAACATCAATGCAGAAACTCAAATACAACACATAAACACAATAAATCCATATTTACATGGAAAACCCAATAATGAAAAAACCATAGTGAGGATTAACTCACACTATAGAGAATATCCAAACTGATTACAAAAGGCTCACTACCTAAAATAAGGCTCGCTACTTGAAATAAGAACTCACTATCCACATGGCTACAATACAGAAGGCTCACTGCCACAAAGATACAAAGAAGAAAAATAAGACTTGCTATAGAGAGACTACAATCTCAATGCAACAAAGGATTCCACCACACTTACTTGATCAAATTGCATGAATGATAGAGTTTTCCTTCTAATCATTGCATCCTAAAACTCTGCCTTAAGCTTCACACTGATCTCCCACACAATTCACACACACTTTTTGAATAACATCTATGTCACATATGCTCTTTCACTTATCTTCCTTCTTTTCTTATGTATGATATTTATTACTATCTCATCCTACATATATACTATTTCTAGCCTTGAAAAAGATGCAAAGTTGGCCATCCAACTTCAAATTTGAATTAGGCTAGCGCCAAACATCCTAGGTGGGATTAGAATGAGGGAAACCCAAACACACACTTCACCGGGACCCAAAAATAGATTCAACAGGCTTCATAAACTTCAAAGATAGTGCTCAACACACGGTCGGCCAAACCAGTATAAAACACATATGACAATTAAGCTCAGAACTTCTAGAAACCAAAAATATCTTCAATGCAATGAAAAAATCTTAAATATAGAACCACAAGTCAAAAGACTTCAACAAAGAGAAATATAGACTAGCAACCTTCTCACAGACTTCAACTAGAACAAAGAGAACCATAGTTCTCAACTGGTGAACACAACTTGAACTACACAATGAACCATCAACCAAACATCTGGATATAACAACCTTCAACAATCATGACCAACATATATTAACTGCAAGAACGTGGGGGCAAATACTAGAGCAACAACTGAATACCTGCAATCTTCCTTTAATACAATTTTCTCAATATTCTCAACATATATAGCCAACAACAACTAGTTGATAACCAGTTAACTAGTTGAAATCAATGCCAACACCTTCATTCCTTTCTCTATTCCTACAACAATCTCCCCTTTTTCATTGATGGAAACACATGATGTGAAAAACCATCAAAGACACCATATTAGATCTGAATATACTTCTCAAGATTTTTCTTTGTTTCTCCCCTTAAGAGAGATCATCTTCTTCATTACACACTTTCTCTCGTTTAACTTTTCTCCTTTTCCCTTTGCTTTCTCTCCCAAAGACATCATTTACCAAAGGAAAATATGTTCATTGAATCTTTGCTTTTGATATGAAAATAGAATACTCACAATGACAACACTTGAAAACTACACGCCCCACAGAGGGGTAGCCACCAAAACATCAGTCCAAAAAGATATAACCATGAATCCACTAGAATGATGCATCTCCCAATGCATCTTAGTTTATGAAAGGAGGGGAAATAATCCCTAACTTCTCCTAGAGATACTCAAAAGTATCTTTAGGAAGAGCCTTCTTAAATATATCTACAATATGATCCTTTTTCGGAACATGCTCAAGCTTGACTTCATTCTCCGCTGACCTTCTCTCAAGAAATGATATCTAATAGATATATACCTCATCTCACGTGCATCACAAGGGTTATTTTTGAAATGTTAATTGCACTTATTATTATCACAAAGATAGAAATGGGATCATCTATAGAACTGTTATATCTTTCAATGTTTATTTCATCCATAAAACTTGTGTATAGCAAGATGCAACAACAATATATTTAGCTTCAACAGTAGACAAGGAGACTAAATCTTGCTTCTTACTCAACCATGCCACCAATCTGCATCTAATAAAGAATGCACCGCCACTAGTACCCTTTCTATCATCTACACATCCAACCCAATCTACATCTATACATGCACTAATTGTAAAGTTAGTATCATTAGGATAACACAATCCATAATCTAGAGTACCATTCAAATATCTAAATATTCTCTTAACTACCGCAACATGTGTTTCCTTTGGATCTTTTGAGTAGCAGCCACCAAGAGACCACATGCATAATGTCAGGTCTGGTAGTGAGTCAAATCACGGTAATCCACCAATCATAGATCTATACTTCCTCTCATCAGCCTTAGGTGAATCAACATCTTTACCCAATTTTCAACCAATCACCATAGGAGTACTTACTGGTTTGGAACCATCCATCCCAAATTTCTTCAACATCTTTTTTACACACTTAGACTATGAAATGAAAATTTCTTTATTTGTTTGATTGATTTGTAACTCAAGAAAGAAATTCATCTCCCCAAATATAGACATTTAAAATTCTTTATGCATCTCTTCTACAAACATCTTGCATCTTTCATTTTCCTCAAAGATAATCATCAGCATATAAAAACTATAATTGGGACTTTTTTCATTTCAATCTTAAAATTACAAATTGATGCGATGTCGTGCTTTTAAATCCTTGTTGAATCAAATAGCTTTCTAATAGCATGCAAGCTCTAGGAGCTTGCTTCAATCCATATAAAGCTTTTCTTCAACTGTACACCATATCTAGTTCATCTGTTAGCTTACTAAAATTCTTTTGGTTGTTCCATGTAAACTTCTTCCAACTCACACCATTCAAAAATGCTGACTTGACATCCATCTGATAGATTTTGAAATATTTATAAGTAGCCAATTCCAAGAACATCCTTATAGCTTCCATTCTTGCTACCAGGGGAAAATTCTCTTGAAAATCTATGCCTTATACTTGTGAGCAACCTTTACACACAAGCCTCACTTTTTTTTTGACAAATTCTCCATTCTCATTCAACTTATTTCTAAAAACCATTTTGATGCAATAATGTTTTTATCTGCTAGTCTTGAGACCAGTTCCCAAGTCTGATTATTTTCAATTTTCAAAAGTTCTTCTTTCTTTGCTTCCTTCCAATGTTCATCTTGATAGGCTTCACTTACTATCTTCAGCTCAATATCAGAGAATAAACACAAATTTACTTGAGCGACAACTTTACTTCTAGTTAATATGCCTTTTGACTTGTCTCCAATAATTAGATTTTTTGAATTATTCCTCTATACATATTTTGGTGTCCTAGGAGTCATCATCATAGCATCTTCTTCACTTTCATTTTGTTCATCTAGCTTCTTTTGTTCTTCCATAATTTCTTCTATTCTTTAACAATCATGTTCATTAGACGCATATCCATCAACATCAATAGAGTTCTTCACTGTCTCATCTACCTTCACATTCGAGCTCCCTACAATCTTCCTCAGTCTTTTATTGAAACATATGTATGCCTTTCTTTTAGTAAAGTATCCAAGAAATATGCCTTCATCACTTCTTGCATCAAACTTACTCAAAGTTTCCTCATCTCTTCTGATATAGCATTTTCTCCCAAATACCTTGGAATATTTAACTGTACAAATTCTTCCGTGCCATAGCACATAGGGAGTCTTTGTATTGTTTTCTCTTGCTTGAACTCGATTGAACACATAAACAACAGTATGAATAGCTTCTTTCCAATATACTTCTAGTAATTTCTAGGTTCAGTAATCATTGACCTAACAACCTCTTAAACTATTCTATTTTTCCTTTCACCAACTCCATTCTACTGAGGAGTTCTTGGAGTAGATAAATTTCTCTTTATTCCATGCACTTCACAAAACATATTGAACTCATGGGAGGTGAATTCTCCACATTTGTTAGATCTTAAGAATTTTATCTTCAAATTCACTTCATTTTCAACCATAGCCTTTAATTCCTTGAATCTATTTAATGCATCTAATTTGACTCTAAGAAATGTAATCCATGAATTGATAATACCTGCAAATAGCATTAAAAAGCTTTGTAATTCTTGGTAAATCTCTCACGGCTTGAACAAAACTAATCCTTTCCAAGCTATTAAAATTAATGTGACACATTCTCCTATGCCATAACTAATATTCATTTATTTGAGTCATAAAGCATTGTCCAACAACACCCTTAAGTTGATAAATATTCCCTTTAGATTTCTTTTGTGTAGCAATCAATGTTCTGAATCTTTTCCGGATCTCACATTTCTCATCCTTGAACACAATTTCATATCCTTTTATGCACATCTAAGCAATGCTCAAAAAATTATGCCTTAAACCCTTAACATAGTAAACATTGTCAGTATGATGCTTGCCATCAAAACTTACTGAACCTATCCCATAGATTGTAGCACTAGTATGATCTCCAAACATAACAAAGCCTCCATCATATTTCTCAAGGTTAACAAACTTACTCTTATAACCAGTCATGTGATGTGAACAATTGCTATCAACTACCCATTTTTTTTTTAAGCATGTAGGGTAGAGATAACCGTACCTTTTTCTCCTTCTCCTTCTCCTTCTCTAGAGGGCTTTCCTTTACCTGTTTATCTGAATTAGTAGAACTAGGTTCATCCTTAATCGCTAAGAACAAGTATTCATTGTCATATGGATCTTCATATTCTGAATCTTCATTTGAAACACTAGCATTCTCATTCACATAGTAAGCTCTATTGATTTTCTTTCCTTTCTTTTCCTTCTCATATCTATGTTTATTCCTTTTAGCTCTTTCTGGAACATGGCAGCATAATGACCTATTTATCCACAACTAAATCATTTATAGGGCAACTTACCTTAATACTTATTGGAGCCTTTTTCTCATTCTTCTTACAAAGTTAGCTTCCTATTTCATCAAAATTTTCTTCATTAGGACTTTATTTTGTAGCTTTAAAAGCGGTTTCTAATTTGCCTCCATTTCTTAGATTCCAACTTACTCATCTGTAAGATGTCAAAAATCCTAACACCGGATCAGCAGGTATAAGTCATATTATAATTTCTAGCCTACTCAATCGCACTCATCTTCTTACTTTATTAAGCATCAAAGAGATCTAAGAATATGCTTTCTAATCTTGGTTTTCATCTAAAGAAGTAGCATGAAGTGATAGCATTCAACCACTACCTCATCAGGTCTTTGAACATAAAAGCTTTACCAAATTTTCATCTTTGGACATATGTATAAGATAAAACCTTGTTTCCAAAATTTTCAATTGCACCTCTTCAGCGCTTTTATAACCCTTGTGCGCTTTTCCACAAACCATCCCGGACTTCCTTACCTATCTTCAAAATTTTTAGAAGCTTAGTAAAATCAAAGATGTGCTGGGCCTTTATTCTTCGAGATGAACTTAGCCTTATTATTTTGCTTCTAGGTGCTGCGATTTCTTTAGGTGTCCCTTTCAGACCATTAGTAGGAGTAGTGTAAGGATTCTTGTAATATTTTTCCACATCATATCTAGAAAACTCCAGATATTCTTCCATCAATACTTTCCAAATACCATAATTAGTTCCATCAAACCTTGGATAATCAAATATCATTTTTCCAGGGCCATCTCGAACCTTCCTTAAGCGGTTAAGCTATTCACTAAGGAACTAATCTCTAATACCAATTGTTGAATAAGAAAACTAAGAGGATGGGGGTGAATCAATTGTCACAGATTTTAACCTTTAATTCAATCACTAGAACTAATACATGAAATTGCTTAAATGATTAATCATCAAACATTGATGTAGAAACTCAAATCCAAATCATAAGCATATTAACACTAGATTTGTGTGAAAAAACCAATAAGGGAAAAACCATAATAAGGATTAACTCACACTATAGAGAATATCAAAACTGATTACTAAAGGCTCACTACCTGAAACAAGGCTCACTGCATGAAATAAGGCTCACTACCTGAAATAAGAACTCATTGTCCATAGGGCTACAACCTAGAAGGCTCACTGCCACAAAGATACAAATAATACAAAGAAGACTTGCTATAAAGAGACTACACTCTCAATGCAACAAAGGATTCCACCACAGTTACTTGATCAACTTGAATGAATGATAGAGTTTTCCTTCTACTCACTACATCTAGAAACTCAATATTAAGCTTCACACTAATCTCCCACACACAACTCACACACACTTTGTGAATAACATCAATGTCATGTATGCTATTTCACTTATCTTCATTCTTTTCTTATGTATGGTTTTCATTACTAGCTCATCCTATATATACACTATCTCCAACCTTGAAAAAGATACAAAGTTGACCATCCAACTTCAAATTCAAATTAGGTTTGTGACAAAAATCCTAGGGTAGAATTAGAATGAAGGTGACCTAAGAAAATGCTTCAACGGGACCCAAAAATAGATCCAAAACACTTTATTAACTTCAAAGATAATGCTCAACACACGGTTGACTAAACCCGTGTAAAACACATAGGACAATTAAGCTTGGAACTTCCAGAAACCAAAAATATCTTCAATGCAATAAAAACATCTTAACTCTAGAACCAAAAGTCAAAAGACTTCAACAAAGAGAAATTTAGACCAACAACCTTCTCTAGGACTTCAACTAGAACAAAAAGAACCATAGTTCAAAAGTGGTGAACACAACTTGAACTACACAATGAACCATCACCCAAACATCTAGATATAACAACCTTTAACAATCATGACCAACATATTTGAGCCACACGAACACATTGAAAATACTATCCAAGCAACAACTGAATACCTAAAATCTTCCTTTAATGCAATTTTCTCAATATCCTCAACATATACAACCAACAACAACTAGTAGATAACTAGTTGACCAATTGAAATCGATGACAACACCTTCATTCCTTTCTCCAGTCTTGCAATAGTGTGGCATTGGAAGGATCCCCAAGAGTGGCTCCAGGAGGTACTCAGGAGGAGAGACAAGATCTCTCTTAGAATCTTGGCTAGTAGAATGTGTACTTCTCTTCAATACAAGGATATTTGGGCTTGGGGTCCTGATCTGAAGGGTAGATTCTCTATTGCCTCTAGATTTATGGAGCTTGATAGAAAATTGTATAGAAAGGTTGGGGTCTGTTGGTGGAAGCAGGTTTGGAATAAATTTTCTTGGCCTAAGTGTAATTTTTTTATGGTTGGTTGTTAAAAATATATGTCTTACTTGGGATAATTTGTGGGAAAGAGGCTTTGAAGGGCCTTCCATCTGTGTTTTGTGCAATAATAGTGAAGATTGTGCTTCACACATTTTCTTTCAGTGTCCTTATTCTAGAAGGATTTGGTATCTTTGGTGGGGGGTTTGGGGTCATCCTTGTGTTCATTCCTCTTCATTGATAGAGTTTTTGGAAATCTTGGGGAGGCCCCCTGCTAAGATGAATTTTCTTCAGATTGTGTGGATTATTGGCCCTAACATTATTATTTGGCACCTTTGGCTTAAGAGAAATAGAAGGATTTTCAAAGATATTAAGCAGGTAGGGGATCTTTTATGGAGAAAGATCTTTAGCAAGATCCGAGAGACTATTTTAGCTAAATGTGACTTGTTGGTTTTTTGTGTATCTAATTGATTTTTCTTTTGTGAGGAATCTACACTTGGATGGTGGAGGGTCTAGTTTCTCCACTAGTAATGGCCCTCGTCAAGTCAAGAAAAAGATTCATCAGGAGGTTCGGTGGTGCTTTCCCTCTTAAGGAGTTCTAAAGATAAATATAGATGGATCTTTTAGGGGAATCTTGGGCATGCTGGGATTGGTGGTATTGGAAAAGACAGTAATGGAGGGGTGGTGTTTTTATTTTCTATTTATAAGGGTCATTATTCTAATAATCTCATGGAGGCTCTTGCTATTTTTCATGCTATTGAAAGAGGTTGTTCCTTGGGCTAGAAGAGGATTACTTGTGAATCCAATTCACAGATTGTAGTTGATATGATGAATGAGTAGTGATTCAATGGTGTTAATTAGCAACTGGATGTTGTGATCAAATAGATTGTGAATCTGTGTATTTCTTTGGAATTTGTTTCTTTTTGTCATATTCCTAGAGAATGGAATAGGGTAGTTGATCTTTTGGTGAAGTGGGCCTCTAAGCATGTGGAGAGGTGGATTATAGATGATTGGAGACCTTTTTCCTCAGAGCTCTGTTTATCCCTCAAAAACATAATCATGTAAGACTTACACATGTAATTGGTTCCTTTGTGGGGTTCCTTTGGGGACTTTTGTTGCATGATTGGTTGGTGGTTTTTGTGGGTTATTTCCTATTTCTTTTAATTTTTCTTTGATTCAATAATTTTTTACCCCTTTTCTAAAAAAAAAATAAATCTTATGAATCTTGTTGGAAAAACCATAAGTGGTATCAAGACACTTATTTTTAAAATTTTAAGCCTTAACAAGTGTATCATTGGATTTTCCTTCATTTTCCCATGATTCCTAGCTTAAGTCAATGTCGACATTTGTAGTCACTTGTGATAGTCTAGCAATGTAGGTATCACACCATTTATTCAATAGTGCTAGAGCTTAAATTGATTCACTTTTCTTGGCCCTCTTTGGCATTCTTGATCCTTGATGCTCTTTTTTTGGCCTAAAATCTCTCAAAAATATTTTATAGTTTTTCCCCAAAGCTAAGGATGGTTGATCCTAGATTCATGAATTTTCCAAGTTGTTCACACTAGAGGTCTTTCCCTTGTGAATGGTATTATTAGGGTATTGGCCTCACATCCCTCATAAATTGATTTAGATCTAGCATGCTTTCTAGTGGAGGTTTTCTTTAGCATATGAAAAGATAGGAATTATACTAGTTTTTAGAACATTTGATTGATTAAATTTTTTTAATCTATGATAAACATATTATTTATTATTATGTGTTATTGTAAATTCAAGTGACTTCTAACAAATTTACACTTGAGGTGGCCCACTTACATGTTTTATTGGATCATAGGGTAATGTCCAAGATACTATGTCCAAGGTTTCATCATCTCCCTCCTGTTGGGGCTAGTTCCTCCTCATGGACATTAGTGTGATCAAAGCCAACTTGTTCATGGCCATTGGGAAACTCATTTGTAGGCCTTTCCTCCTCTTGTGAGGAATAATGTTTAGTAGGGTTGGTCATAGCCTGGAAATAGGAACTTTTCCTCTCCATTATCTACTAGTGGAGGTTTTTTGGGATTTCTAGAATCTACTAAATTTACTCACTCGGCTCTCTCCATCTCTCTTCCCTAGGTGGCGAATAAAAAGAAAAGAAAATACTAATAATAATGATGGATGGGGTCTTCTTGTGGTTACCTTGTAATTTTATCATGTATGAGGTGAAAGTTGGAAAATTGTATGCTTTTCTAAGGTTTAGGACCTAGAATGACAATCTTCACTCTCTCTCATTCAAGAAAAAGCCCTGGAGATCTCAATGCAAAGGAGAAAGAGATTTTGCAATAGGCTATCCAAGGGGCCGAATATAAACTAATGAAGGGTTGACAACCAAGCTAGGGCTTGGAAAGAAAAATTTAATGCAAGAAGTAATGCTAAACCCTAATATGATGTAATGACTTACAAAATGACTTAGAAAAGTAAATGCAACAACACATAAAGCTACAAGAAGGACTGTGTGCACCTAAGAACTTGAAGATGTCTAGAAGGGGGTATAAAATATTAGAAATTTTGAATTTAATGCTAACTGGGACTCATTTGCCAAGCTAGGAAAATCAGTTCAAAATATGGGTTTGTGTAGGAATAAGAATCTAGCAAATGGGTATCCGAATTTGCAAAAATCTAAATTTTGACCAAAATTTGGACTCATTCACCAGAAGTGGAAAATCAGTCCAGTTAGGGTTTTTTGAAACTTCAGGATCTGAATCTTCTCTTCTCAATCTGCTCAATCTACTTCTTTAGGTTTCTGGATCTGAATCTCTGTAAATTAACTTGTAGGTGCTCTCCAATGTTCTCCAATGCTTAATGACCACTTTGACAACTTCTAGGAACTTCAACAACTTTCTCCAAGCTTGCTCTTCAATGTGTCTTCAATCTAGACCTACAAGTCACACTAAAGAGAGGGAGAAAATGTTGTTTTGTTAGTGGATAGGGGTTTTCCTTGGTCAAACCTTGTTTTGGTAATCAAACCTTGAAATAGAATGAAAGAGGAATGGAGAATGATGAATGAACAAAATCTGATGTGGCAACTTAGAAAACCCCATCACTGAAGTACTATAAACATGTATAAGATGGCTCTAATGGATGTAGATCTTGACTCTTGCTTGAATAGGATAGATCTTGAATGAAATGCTAGCTTGAATCATAAAATCCTACATCACAATTGTTAGTTTAGAAACAAACATGATGCATGAAGTCTTTGACATGATTCTTGATACTTGAATGATGCTCTAAAATGCTTGATGATTTTCCCTTGAATGCTCTTGAATTCTATTATGAATGTTTGAATGCTCTTGTGAACTCAACTTTTCTATAAGAATGCTCATTTAACTTACTAGGTGTAAAATTAGTGAAAGAAACTTGTATTTATACTAAATTATGTAATAATTCCCAAAACTACAACACTACAAGCCGACATAAGATC